>CAODLS010909414.1:0-20560 GCA_948243855.1 Flueggea neowawraea | reverse complement strand
TGCCAGGGATCGAACTTGTAGATGTCAACTTCCGGGATAATTGAGACAGGGCATGGTCTTGACGTGGCCTGGTTACGAAGATAATACATAATGAGTTCCTCATCAGTTGGGTGGAACCTAAATCCAGGAGGAAGATCAGTGCTTGTGCTGCCTGTCATTTCGATTGATGAGTACTATAATAACTGCTCCAAACTAATTAAGGTTTGGCAATATATTATAGTACAAACCGAAAAACGCTTAGACAAGTTTGAATTTTTTTTTCTTGTTTGGGTGTACGTTATAGGGCTGTTTGGTCTCTAGGAAAGGGGAGGTTGAGAGAAATATGGGTTATTGAAATGTTTGCAAGGAGAGGGCTATGGCTTTTATTACCAAAGGTTTTTTATCGTCTAGTGGTTTGCATGATTTTGATTGGTTGTTTTGTTGACTTCAATTCCTCGGATGATAATGTGCTACCCATACTCGCATTTGGGTTCGCCCAAATTCCCACTCTCCCTCATTTTATGCTTTAATTATAGCTAATGATAAAAATATCTGAATGGATATTTTAGTGTTTTTTCTTTCTTTGAAATGTCCAGCATTTTGCCAAATGGTTTCGTACGGTACCATGCTCTACGTGGAAACATACATCGCACAATACAGAGTTGATGCGGACGTAGCGGTTAAATTTATTCGTGTTATTTAATTTTGTAATTCAATTTAATTTAATTATTAAAATTTAATTTATTTAGAACGGACACTTAATTTTGTTAAAAAATTTAGAATAATTATTTTATTATTTTTTGTCACTGGAGTTCATGAATGAACCACCACATCATTAATTTTTTACACATCAGTGTGTCATACATATCAGAATAAAAATGTAGATTATAATGGCTTCCACACATATATTTTTATTCTTGTCCGCGTGACACACTGATATGTAAAAAATTGATGATGTGGCGATTCATTCATAAAATTCACTGACATAAAATAGTAAAGTGATTGTCCTAAATTTTCTAACAAAGTTGAGTGACCGTTCTGAATAAATATAAACTTTAGTGACCGAATTAAACCGAGTCACAAAATTCAATAATCGTGTATAAAATTAACCCCAGAAGTAGTGATCACTAATCGTGATATTAGACGAGTCAATCACGAGCTGCTTGTTAGTTTAAACTTTTATATTTCAAACTTAAATTAAATTTGAACTTGTGAAATTATGACTGAGCCGATTCTAAATACTCTAAACTCAACTTAACTCAATTACATCCACATAAATATTGGGATCTTGAATAATACCAATGATTAGATCTTTTTGACTTTAATCAATCTAATTTACTTTCATTTCTAGTTTATTGTTTTAATATATACGTGTATTTATTTATTTGACATATTGTTTCTTGAATTTTCTTTGAAGAAAATCAAGAAAACAATGTTGCCCTTTGCAAATTGAAATTAAGAAAAAGCGTGCCAAGAAATTTACAGTTTTCTTAAATCAAGAATGAAATAAGAATTCAAGAAATTGCACTTAAGAAAATCTGACTTTATTCAGACAATTGTTAATGTTCAAATAGACCAAAAACATCAATGGGTCTTTTCCTCTTTGAGAACAATAAGCAAAAATACAAAGACAAAAACAACTTCAAAACTTTATTGAGATTTTGGCTGACTGATGACAATGAAATTGAAAATAAAACAGATGACTATTGAAGATAAATTCTGGAAATCATGGTTCCATAGGGTTGAGTTTTGTGTGTTGAGTTCAAGGGTCCCTTCTTTGACGTCTTTGCACCTATTTATATTGTCATCTTGGTTTGTTCTTGACAAGCAAGAAAATGATCTCTATTCCATTGATTCCTCTTCATGATTATCCACTTGCCTTCTTTGCCACTCGACTTTCCTTTCTCTCCTAATCTGGTATGATCATGTCCTCGTCTTACCTTTTTAGTTTGTTTGTTGTTTCTCTCATGTCCCCAAATAATTTGAAGAGTTGACTTTCCTTATGTTGCTTGCTTTGTCCCCAAGCCAAGATCCTTATCATTGTCATTTTCCAATGATTTTGATATTCTAGAACTTCCTTCCATTTTGTGCAAATATTCTAGGAATGATTCCTTCCTTGTGCCTGTCCTATTGACTCATTTCCTTCTCTAAAGAATTGCAAAAATTCTATCATAAACAATTGGCCTCCGCATGTTGATGGTTTGAGAAAAAAATGAACACGGATAAAAATCACTTTCTTCAACTGACCCTTATGAAAAACTGATGTTTCCTTAGAAGAATTGAAAGTCCCCTTTAGGAAAATCCTTCTGCAAAATTTGTTCCTCCTGATACAACTATTGTAGCTTGGAAAAATATTTTGTCGTGGCCATTATGAATTGAACCAAATAGGCCTATCACTTGGAAATATTATTTTCACTCAACCCATCTCCCATTTTGAGTCAGACCTAAACCAAAAATTCTCCAAGTCAACCAACATTCCCCTGAGTCAAAAGCCAACTCTTTTGACCGAACCAATTTAACAACCCTGCAAACTAAAAAACCCAGCCAAGCTAACCAAACCGACCACTTAAACCAAGCTAAGCCCTTTAAACAAAAACCCAACCTCTTGCTTCTTTGTAACAAACAAAACAGATCTTCCCTCCCCTTTTTGTTCGTCATCGACCCCAACAGCCACCCAGCCTAGCCTTTTCATCTGCTCCGTCGTGTCTACACCGGGAAAAGGATTCGTTGTCGTTTCTCACATCGACCAAAAAAGATTGCACACTCACATCCAGATCAGGTCGCCACGTCGCGTGTAAAAGGAGAAAATCAACACATCCCCACCGTTTGTCTTCCAAAGTCAACGTCGTTTGGTTCGCCTCTACTGGAGTTTCAAGGAGAGAGCTATTCTATCGCCACCTATGCTAGCTAGAAGGGGCGCTTACTACCGCTTCTTTGAACAGGGGAAGGGTTCGTCCACACTGCTACGAGGAAGCTTGTCATCCGCTAAGAGGAGTTCGTCAGTCCTTTGGGTAACTTCTTGTTCTCTTTTTTTTTTTTTACTTGATCCTCCAATTGCAGCTCCAAAATTGAATATGAGTTTGTTGAATTATGAGATATGTTGCCTTTCTTTGAAAACAGACTTGCCTTTTTCCATAATTTTTAGTCAATCTGATTGGTCGACACTGTTGTATTGAAGCAAGAAGTATGTTTTCAACTTTGAATGTGAGCTCAACATAGTGTCATTGAAATATGAATCCATTGAATTGCTTGTTGCTGACTGAACATACTATTGTTAAATGTTGAACAAATGGGCCAAGATAAGGGGAGATGTTGCCAAATTTTTCAAAAACATGATATTTCATCTTTGCTGCCAGAAAATCAAAATCACAGAAGAAATCTTGCGAAGACATTCACAAGACAAAAATTCTTGAACTTAATCATTGGATTATTTTCAATCCTTAATTTTGTTTTGCCTTTTAATAATCTTAGTGACCACAAGACCTACTAAGAAAAATTCACTGTCTTGAACGTATTTTTGTTACTTTGCAGATGAAAAGCTATGGAAGAACTAAGAAAAATTTGTAGTCCCCTTTTGATTTTCACAACTCAACATCCAATAGTTGAAGTATACCAAAGAGGAAGAGATTAATCCCTCGGCTGGTGTCATGGAATGATTGGAGGCCAGAAGCATGAATCATCGAAGAATCATTCAACTTGTATAGGAGAACTTTAATTCTTATCTTTTTTAGGCCTTTGTCCCTGGTACACAAACTGGTATTGGTTGAAAACTAAAAGTGTATGACAATGTATTTCTTGAAATCAATGACAAATGGCTTGAGGCAAATTTCCAATTGTTTTTCTCTTGTCTCTCCTTTTTTTCTCTGGCATGGTTTTTGTGAAATGGCTAAGAAACAACTTTGCTGGTTGATGCTTTTATTATGGAATTTTTATTTTGTGGCCAATGAGGCCTGCAAATTCTGCATATATTGAACAAATAACAAAATATTCACTGGATCCAAGTCTTCTCTACTAAAAAGAAACTATAATGGCTATGAAGCCTATTTTTTCCTTAGTCCCTTGTACTGCTGCATTTATTTTTCCAGACAAATGGTAGCTACAACCACTACCACTTATCTACAACAAACTCATTTACTCATCAATCTCCTGCATAAGAGGAGAGATCAACGGCCTTATCGATGGCTCATTGTGCTTGGCAATCCTTAACAAATTGAACTTTTTCTCGCCCCCGAGAACTTCCTGTCTTTTTCTTTGGAGGATGTTTTCAAAATTCTTTGGTCCTGTTGGGTCTTTCTTGATTTTCTTGAAAACATTCTCCACTGCACTACATGCATTCTCAAAAAGAAGAAATAATTTGCAAGGAATAATACAAGAATAATTAATTGGAATATTTTCTATGCAAAAAGCATGAAAATTTTCTACCAAACCTTTCACTTCAATACCACTGACAGACTTGTTATCTTCAACAATTTTCTCTTTAAGTTTGGAGTTTGGCCTCTCCATTTCTACAATTCCAAGTATGGTTCCTTAACTCTTTAGCTAGATTTCCTTATTGGCTATTTTCTCTGTCAATCTTTTCCTTTGCTCCCTTCTTATTTGGGAACGAATTAGCCTCTTAGAGAATTCACTGTGGTGGAACACCTGCCATTTGTTAGTCTCTTTAGGAAAATGGGTAAGAACAAACCTGGGTTGATTTCTTTGAAATCTTGGTACCTCTCAGCCAGGATCTTGTCCTCCTAGTTTTTTCTTCTTCTGGACTTGTTGAATTTCAATTTGCTTATTCACCCACACCTTCTTAACTCATTGTTGAACGTGATGGGTGAATTCCCCTGTGGCATAAGAGTTGTCTTCTTCACCATACATGCCCCCGAGCCAAAAAAGTATTTGTTAGGCTCGTTAACTCTTGGTTGGGTGTCCTCTTGCTTTTCTAAAACGTCCTCGGTCACCAATGATGTAAAATTTGGTTGCTCCCTAATAGATTTAATTGGGTCCTTTTTGTTTTACTCCTTAGAAATTTTTATTTTTTTGTGGAGTAGCTGGGACACCTCTACAATATGCTTCTCCTTTTGTCTAGTGTGTCTCGGGTGTCCCCTTTAGAGGATTGTTCTTTGATAACCTTTGCTAGTGTTCCGCGTGCAACATTTTTGGAATTCATGGCTATATTTATAGCCTGTTTCTCCATTTTCTTCCTGGTATCTGGGTTTAACACTTTAGCGGACTGCCATTTAAGTGTCTTGTGGGTGTCCTCGGTGGGAGCCATCAGAGAACCACCTCCCCCCGAATTGCATCTTTTGGGTAACAGTTATTGATTCTTGGCTAGTACGCCCAATATGATCTAATGTATATTGACAGCTTGCTGGTTATTGGCTTCCAACTTCTGGTCAATATTCTTTAAGGTTTGTAGCACTTGTTGAAGCAATGCATCTGTTAAGGTAGTGGCTTGTGAAGCCTGCCTCCTTATATCCAAGAGTGGTTTTTGTTCTTGCAATTGAAAATTTTCCTCCATGACCATTGCTACTGCATTGGTCTCATCATCTCCATTTCCAAAACTGGAAGCAACAATTTATTTTTTACTTCTGGTTTTCATCATTGCTTAAACTCATCTCATCGAGCATACCACAAATTGTTCCCTGAATTTTCTTTGAAGAAAATCAAGAAGACAATGTTTCCCTTTGGAGATTGAAATTGAGAAAGAGCGTGCCAATAAATTTACGATTTTCTTAAACCAAGAATGAAATAAGGATTCAAGAAATTTCACTCAAGGAAATCTGACTTTATTCAGACAATTGTTGATGTTCAAAGAGCCCAAAAATATTAGTGGTTCTTTGCTTCTTTGAGAACAATAAGCAAAAATACAAAGATGAAAACAACTTCAAAACTTCATTGAGATTTTGGCTGACTAATGACAATAAAATAAAAAATAAAACAGATGACTACTGAAGATAAATTCTGAAAATCATGGTTCCATTGGGTTGAGTTTTGTGTGTTGAGTTCAAAGGTCCCTTCTTTGATGTCTTTGCACTTATTTATACTGTCCTCTTGGTTTGTTCTTGACAAGCACGGAAATGATCTTTATTCCATTGATTCCTCTTCATGATTATCCGCTTGCCTTCTTTGCCACTCTACTTTCCTTTCTCTCCCAATCTGGTATGATCTTGTCCTCGTCATGCCTTTTTGGTTTGTTTGTTGTTTTGTCATGTCCCGTAATAATTTGCAGAGCTAACTTTCCTTATGTTACTGCTTTGTTCCCAAGCCAAGATCTTCATTACTGTCATTTTTCAATAATTTTGATATTATGGAACTTTCTTCCATTTGTGCAAATATTTCAGGAATGATTCTTTCCTTAGGCCTATCATGTTGACTCATTTCCTTCTCTAAAGAATTGCAAAAATTCTACATGCTATAAAAAATTTGTATGGTAAAATTATAAAAAGAAGTAACATGAAATTTCCAAAAAGTGGTATATAAACTTACGTGCTATTGATATTCACTTTTCCATTTTTTTTTTTTGCTTGTCATAAAGATGTTTAATATGATAGGAATGTGTTGTAAATGAAGTTGTATGCAAAAATGAATTGGAGGAGCGCGTAATCTCAACGGGGGAGTGGAGCGAGTAAACACAAGAGCAAGTGAGGTCAGCAGCATACATTTGGCGAATGATTCAATCCAATCGAAAGATCGCTGTCAAAACTACTTGATAAAGTGACACGTGGCCCTGCCGAAACCGGTAGGCTGGAAGGTGTAGGATAAGCATTGGAGAAAGTAGGTCAGTTTTAACTTGGTGGTTCTTATCTACCCACCTCACCATCTGAGTCCCCATTGCTCCAAATCACCACCCTTTCAATTATCTTTCTTTTTCTTAATCATTTATTTTTCTTTAATCAATTATATCACATTTGTTTGTGCCATACTAGGTACGATACTCTCTCGAATTTATAGGACCGCACATTCTTATGCTAGTTTGGAATTTGGATTTCTACCACCCATTTTTCCATTGAAAAATTCATTTTGATTATGCCTTAGCAGTTTTATTATTTAGAGCAACCATTCTGCATATTGGTGCAAGACATGGATTAACCTTAAACGCTGGTTCTCACATTTTGACTACTTTACCTACAAATTGACATACTTCGTTGTATTTGGACAAAGTAAGAGATTTTTATTAATAACATTCTCCGCCCACTTTCACGTGTTGAGACCAACTTACTTGGATTGAATTTGTGGAGTCACACTAACTAAGAATCAACCTAATTGAGTTGGATGAGTTTGAATTTCATCGTTTTTTCTCAAGAAAAACAATAAAAAGTTAGAAAGAATAGCACATATTTTAAAGTTGCAATAAATTTGAATAACAATATACAATTTAATTTTGTTTCGAACAAACACTAAGAAGATATATAATATATTTAAATATTTTGTATGATTTAACAAATATAACTATTTTCAATATTTTTGTTGTCCTTTCTTTTCGTTTTAGCGAAAATCGGAAATAGAGATTAACTGTATAAAGCGCCCGTATTTTCAATGCTTGGATGGTTGACATTTGGATATTTGATAATCAAAGGTTAAAAATGAATTATAAACTGAGATTTATCTAACTACTAAATTGAATTGGTGAAATAGCGACATTTTATAAAACTAACTTAAAAAAATCCATCTAAGTTCATTTAATTAGATCAAACATGTTATACCTCACTGATTATATATGTAATTGACCATTGATATGATGGGCATATATGCCATATAGGATCAACTTGTGTTTTTTCTTTTTTTATATTTCGGTAAACTTGTGTTGATCTTATAGGAATGGCAAGAATCAAACGCAGTCGTGTGCTCATCGCATGCATGAAATAACGACCAATTGGATTTATAAATACTGATTCCTTATCTTATAGTAATAATAATAATTATGCCACATGATTTCAACCTCCCATTTTAAAATCCAGCGGTACCCAATAGAATATACTGGTGAATCTTTGCCGTCATTCCGCTATTGGACTCTTACTTGCACAGCCGCCATTTAGGGCTACTCGACTCATCCATGACTCATGCATTGCCATACTTGGCGTAGTAGGTATCTTGTCCTCTTCTATCCGTATTAATGACCTTTTTTGGTGTATTTTATGAATAATTTTTTCTTACAACTTTGTTTGTAGAAACCTCTACAACCCGTTTTTAATTGAATACAACATGTCATAATTAGGAGATAAAAATATTATAAAATAAATATAAAATATAAAATAATATAATCAATTGTGGCATATTTATAATATGCAATATTATTATTGTGATTAGAGGAAAAAAATGTTTATATTTATTTAAACTGAGTAGATTAGATTGACGCATACCTTGAAACCATATATTAATGGGGGATTTTATTTTATTTTAAGTTAAGAACTTGGGATCACGATCCACTAGAGATACAGATTACGGGCAGTGTTATTAATTGAAGCTTAGCATGGGATTAGATCATCCGGGTACTAGTTTTAGAAGTAGAGATCATGATGAGATAATGGATATTTTTGTTTGATGAAAATCCATACAAGGTTGATTGGTTTTGGAAAGTGTTGTGTATTGGCAAGTGAAGTCGTACCCGGTGTAGGTTTTCTTGCGTTTCGTCGTCAATTGTCGCGTGGGGGAAAAAATACAAAAAAAAAGGGAGTTGTGTTACAAGGAATTATGAGGATATCATCGCGTTGATATTAGAAAATTAAAAAGGAGTAAACGAGAGAGAAACAGTCACCATTCACGTTATGCCCTTTTTTTTTTAAATGACTTAAATAAAATATGATATTTCTCTTACATAAAACTCCAGAGAGATACAATTGGATTAAAAGGGTTCAACAATAACTGGTAAGTAAATAAAAATTTATTAACTTAAATTATGGATTCAAATTTTATAGACAATAATTATAAAAAAAATCAACAATATAATATCCAAAATATAGATTTTATAATACAAAGATTATAACTTTAAAGTTTAAAGTCAGATTAAAAGAATTTAAGTCATCCTAATCGTTAATCGATTCAAAATGGCGAGTATTCTACATCAAAAATCATAACACATATAAATGTATGAATATGGAAAAAAAATTAAATACTTTTATCCCTCTTTTTAATTCTAAATTACTATAATTATTAAATAATTAATTAATAAAAATATTTTATTAAAAATCTTAATTATCGTCGGAATTAGTATTAGAAATCTCAATGTTTCAAACTCTATCATAACAACGTAGGATATGCTTATTTTTAATTGTAATTATCAAAAAATATCATATTTTAAATTTTATTATCCTATAGCAAAATTTAAATACAAAAACAAGATAATTATATGTTTTCAGTTTAAAATTAAAATCAAATCACTGATAGCATTATAAAAAGGTTCTATTTTTGTTCTCTGCATCATAACAAAGTCGATATATATGCTTTTAAGATATCAATAATTTCTCATGCGGGAAGCTTTTCTAAGTTGACACAAGAATTCGTTTTCACTCGATATTCTCATATCCACAACATTTTTCAAATTTATTGTGCAAACTCTGCGAGGATAACAAACTCTTCACGCCTAGCACAATATGGTAGTGCTGAATATTTTATGCACGTTTCTTCTTCGTACTCTTCATCGCTCAAGTTATAAATCTCTCTGAGTCACCCCTTTACATATAGCTTAAACCCTCAACCCTCCACCACTCGTATACTGATTTATCATCGGAGGAAACCGATTTAACATGACGTCTTCGTCTTCCAAGCATTCGTCGGAGCATTATTTAGGATCGGTTATTAGCTGTGAACAAATTATGATCTATCAGAAGATTAGTTGTTTCTTCTAAAATAATTAATTCAATTTTCGAACCTAAGATGACAAATGAACTAATACAGTTTCAATGTACCTACTCAATTTAGTTAAAACAAACACACTCGTAAAAGGTGAGAAAGGAATCAAATGATATCGATTAGAGCACCAAAAGAAAATTAAGTGCAACACTTGTAGCAACTTTTTCCTGTAATGGGGAGACAAGGGTGCAAGAATATTTTAAACTAAAACCTTAAGAATGTGGGCATTGTTCATTGTTAGGGCGGCTTGTTGTTCAAATCACTTTCAAGACCTTTGTGCTATTTAAAAAGGCTATATCTACTTTTCTCTAATTTCCTCTTTGGTCAATGTCTTTTATAATCTAAGAGGGTGACATTTTGAAACAAGGTCAAAAAATTTTCAATTTTTTTTGTCATGAATTTTTCTTTTTAAAAAGTTAATTTTATTGTCTATGATTAGTAGATTCTAAGGAGCTAGTGATCAAGGAGTTTCGATTAGTAAGGATTGTGATATTGACAATTTTTGTTATGCAAAAAAAAAGTTTCATTACACCACTTGAAAGAAAGAAAGAAAGACTGATAAAAAAAATAATATATATTTTTCAATTAAAACGATTATTTTTCTAATTAAATGACCAAATAGTGGAAAATCTCCTAAATTGTAAACCTAGAAAAATAAAACTTCTATAGTGTAATAAAATTAAAATTAAGGCACTCTATATATTCATAGAATATTCCTAAATTTTAAACCAATGCAAGGTGCAATAAGTTGCACTTCATGCAATTAACGTTGCACAAGTAGCTCATACATATGGTGCCCAACAATGTCTAGTATTAGACTGACATATGGCAATGTTTTCTTGGGTCTCAATCCGCCATAAGTTTTCTTTTCTAGTACCTTAACATGGTGGTACTGAAACATACTATGAGTTTTGTTTAAAATAAATAAATAAATAAATCCAATGAGTTTGTGGTGTTTAATTTACTTATATAGAACACCGAAAAATAAAGAAATTACACGAAGTCGTTCACGTATTTTCAAAATTTGGCACGGTTAATAAATTTATGGTGTGTGTGCCACGTGTAATCGTATCAGTCAGGCAGATTGACACAACACAAACTCGATACGTAGTTCATATTGTCGAATATTCTAGTTATACTAATTTAATTCGGACTTCCGAACTAATTAAAAATCAAGAAACGTTAAAGAAATGAGCATATAAGCCGAAGAGCGAGGAGGACATAAATCATTAAAAAGACTTGACAAGCATGAAGCGTGCAATTGGTGCTTAATTAGAACGCACTATGGATCGTTTCTTTCTATGCACAATGAGAAAAATCTTTTAAATGCAATAAAAACTCGATCGTCAAAAACAAAAATGCAATTGGAGACAAACACACGTCAAGTCCAACTTTTGGTGTATCATGAATGTGGTGGATGTGGGAGGATATAATTGGTGCTCTTCCAAACCCATCGTTTTAGTTCTTAATTGTGTCCTAAAAAGTGTGGAGCTCTCAGTTGAATTGCCGTCAAATTGTCTACCACACGTGCTCTTTGGTGCTTGAATATGACCTTGAAAACCATGTCAACCATGATAAGCCTTTCTTTTAAGCTTCCCTAAGCACTCACCAAGTGGCTCCAATTCTTGCGTTAAATTCGATTTAGATTTATGGTTATGGATTGTATGATTGCTCCAAGTTAGAGTGGCCAAATTGGCTTTCATGGCATGATGTGGCTAAGTCATCGTTGTTTGATTATTTATCATGGAAAAATATTTATTTGGGTCAAATTCTTACTTAATTACCCACTACGAAATTTCTAATGCTAAAGTGACATAATTGATACCATATCAGATCAACCCAATGGCACAACTCGCAATTAATTAGTGAGCTAAAACACTAGATTAAATTGACAGCATCCCAATACTCTTTTTATATTGATGTTTTTATCTATAATAAATTGTTTTGGCTCAAATTATAACTCCAATTTTCTCTTTATCACTCTTTATTTTTAAAAATAAGATAAAGAGTGTCTTTCACTAATTAGTTGTAGAGAGTCATACATGTTTTTTATATTATATGACATTAATGATAGTCTAATTCTTTGGCTGCAAACATAATAAATAAAAAGAAAAATATAAAAAAGAGATGTAAAATAATTAAAAATTGATCTTCTTATGAGAATTAACAAAATAACTATTAAATTTTAAAGAGTTATATTGGCGAACAATTTTTTTTCTCTATATAACTAAATATATTCTTTATTTATGTTAAAATTTTACTTTATAATAAATAACACCATTGGAGATGCTCTAAGACTTTGTTTGGGAGTTTTAAGAGAGAAGGGAGTGAGAGAATACAAAATACAGAGAGTATATGTTAAATATTGCTTCATCTTGACATTCTTCTGAAACAAAAACGTCTTTGAAATAACCAATAATTAATGATTGAAGACCTGATTCCGTATCAACCTAAATACTACATTATATATTCTTCGGTTTCTTATCGTATTGTTGTGCATGCAAGAATTTACTACCTGATGAAAGGTACTAGTACTAAATTCTCCTTCAGAAAGACAGTGCACCTTGCTCCTCTGCTTCCAATAAACTTCATTCTACTTCAAGACCTTTTAAAAACTTTCCTCACTCTGTTGAAGCTTCTTGTCTATTGCTAACTGTTCTTCTTAGCTCCATGAACTATCCCTTCAGCACATGTAATCTAACACCAAACTCTTCCAGCTTTCCCATCCCCAATCATCTAGAGATTTCCTACTATAATGTATTTGAGAATAGTGATGGAACCAGAACAAAATGATTGGGAGGTCAAAGTTAATATAGATATCGATGAATTGACACTCTAATAAAATGATAGTTTTTACGAAATTTATTTATAATATTAGGTTCTAGCAAGATGGGCATATGATCACTAGAACTGATATTCAAATTATGCACCATTACCAAAGGCTCTATCAAAAAAATATGTAGTTACACGAAAAAAATTATCAATTGTATCTATATGTTCGATAAAATGTTGTAAATAAGTAAAGAAAGTGAGGGATTAACTTTTTCATGAAAGCCCTCGATTTTTGTCCGTATTGTTCTGTTTATATTTCATCCAGATGTATGCCCGAACTAACCAGCGAATTATTAAATATTTGTAGTTACCGAAACATAATTTAATTTAATCATCATAATGAAAAATTATTATTTAATAAAAGTAATGTTTAATCGAATTAAATTTAATTAGAACTTAATAAATTAGCAAATGATGATGAGATTTTAGATCCTAACGTATTCAAAATAGACCGTCAGAATAAGAGAAGACAGTGCTAAAATAAAGAAAAATGAATCAACTCATCAAGAGAGAGTAAACAAAAAGGTAGTTGTATTTTGAAGACTTTAAAATAAGAATTGTGATTCGGTCTTTTGTGGTTTTAGTTAGCCTCAGCACATAAAGTTGAGAGGTTAATTAAAAAAGGTAAAAATTGAAAAAAGAGTTAAATGCTGTTAGAATTGTTAGTGGATTAAAAAGCTAAGGCTATGTTTAGTTTAGAAAAGTGTTATGTTTTTTATTTTTGTTTTGTTTTTATTTTTTAAAAATTAAAAATATGTGCTAATCGGAAAAAAAAAGTTGAACAAAATTTTTATTTTTCCATTTTTATTTTTTATTTTTCTAGAAAATAATGAATAATTTTCGCAAATAAACAGCCCTGAACTTTTTGTTCTTTAGATAATAGAGTAAAAATTCAGTGTTCAAAAAAAATATTAGAGTAAAAATTTGAATTTCATCCACCATTGTTATTGGACTTTTAACTCTATTGAATCTGAAAGTTAATTAAAAGGTTAAAAAATAATAAAAAGCGAAGACATGCTGATGCTGTTAGAGCATAAGAAAAGCTCTAGCATTTGGAAACACATTAATCTAAATTCTTTAAATTTTGCTGCAAAGTAGATTGGTTCTCTCTTAAAATTTGATAGCGCCATTCCCAAAACCTGAGTGAGTGTAAATTTCCTCACTTCCTTATCAGGTTATTCTGTGACAGAAAAAGGGAATAATGACTTGAGATCTCTTTGCAATGCAGGATCCGACGAGGCAATTAACCCCTTTATTAATGTTGAAGTGATTTTTTTTTATCAAAATTGAAGCTATTTGATATGTTGATGAATCAACCAAGATTCATGAAAGATTGGGTGAAGAAAAAAGGCAAAACGGAGTTTGACGAGGAGGATATGACCTTGGCCATGACCGTGTCCCATGCTGTGCAAATCGTGTCTTCGTTTCTTTGACACACGGACGCGTGTACCAGCCTGTGTCTTAATGCTTATGTCCGTATCTTAGGTTACATGTCTGTGTCTTCATTCTGGAATGTTTTAAGACGTGTTTTAGGGTTTGGGTTGCCCTAGTTTGGCTTGTATTCATTGTAAACATATAAATAGATATCTTGAGAATATCTTGGGTGCCTTTTGATGGTCAGGTAGGTCTTTGAACGACGTTGTACTTATTTTTGACTCTGAATAGTAGAATTATTTGTGATCTGTCCGTGGACGTAGATCAATTGATTAAACCACGTAAATCTTGTGTTCTTGTGTGATTGCTCTTTGTTATTCCATATTCTTCTATCGTCAATTTTCCCTGACATCCTTAATTCGAGAGAGAGTTTTCTGGATTCATCCTAAACGAGGCTGCCTCCGTAGGCTGTTGTTCTAATGAACTGCTGTTTATCACCAAAGCACACAACTGTAAGAGTTTCGTGCTTTCTTCTGTTGTACACGGGTCTTTTTCCACCTTCTTATGCCTTTGTAATCCTCTTTTAGTTAATGACATGAGATTTCTCTTGAGTATGGGGTGCCGACCCAAACCCGATTCATTGTCACTCTTATACATGCTTCGATTTTTTTATTAAGAACAACATCAATCACGTTCCCTTTACCAAAGTCAAAACTGACCACACTCATATTCACCTTGACTTCACTAATTTATATAATAAATCGATTTAGTTCCAACAAAGAAGCGGAACCTAATTGGAAAAAAGGAAAGAAAAAAAATTATTCGATAAATTATAACAAAGCAGTTGAAAAACATAAATACACGAAAATCTGGCAAATGAATAACCTATGGTTAGAGAAAGCACACAGTAACCTCAAATCCAATTAAGAATAAGAGTACATAAATTGATACGCTATCTCTATCCATAGGTAAATATATGCACAGAGAAATAGCATGTTGGCATCTAAAGCATTTGGTCTTATGCGGGAATAGCTGGAACCACGCAAAGACATTATGTTGGATGAGATAATTAGTTTATAGGAAAGATAGATATTTTGGAAAATGCAGAAGGTTGATGTGAGATTTGAGAGAAAGTTGAGGTGAGATTTGAGAGAAGTTGAGAGTTTACATAGATAGTAAAAAAAAATTAGGCAAATATGTAGATAATAAGTATCTGGAGCCACAATAAAGACCGTTGGATGGATTTCATTGTGATGTCAACAATCAGATTGCTTTATCTTTTCAGAACCTTATCAGACATGCATCTTGAGAATCAAACATTGGATGGATTTCGTCGTGATGTCAACCATCCGATTGATTTTATCTTTTCAGAATCTTATCAGAAAGACATTTTGAAAAGCAACCGTTGGATGGATTTCATTGTGATATCAACAATCGGATTGATTTTATCTTTTCCAAATTTATTTTATTTTGATTATTATATTACAAAAATATTTATGTTCAATATTTATATGTTACTAAAAATATCAAAATATATTTTTAGTTGAAAGAATAAGTGAAATAATTAAATACAAGTATAAATTATTAAATAATAATAAAAAAGAGGTGTGGAGAAGAAATGTTTGAAATATTCTATTTAGAGTTAAAAATGAGGTTGATGATTAGAGAGATTTTTACTACAACTACTTTATTTTAGTGTAAATTTACTGTATTTTGATATTTGTTATTGCAGATGGTCTTACTAAAGTCAAAACTGACCATACTCATATTCACCTTAACTTCGCTAATTTATATAATAAATCGATGTAGTTCTAACAAAGAAAGCGGCAACCTAATTGGAGAAAAAAAGAAAACAAATTCATTCGACAAATTATAGCAAAGCAGTTGGAAAACACAAATACGCGAAAATCTGGCAAATGAATAACCTAAGGTTAGAGAAAGCACACAGTAGTCTCAAACCCAATTAAGTGTACATAAATTGACATTCATCTCTATCCATACGTAACTATATGTACAGAGAAATAACACACTGGCATCTAAAACATTAAAAATACACCACGAGGAAGCAGTTCAAAAAGGAAAAGATCAACTTCAGCCTACCAAAAATTAAACACAATATAATTAAAAATCAATTCAAAAATCGTATCACACTAAAACCATAAATGAACAGAAGGCAAAAAAAAAGGTATTTTCTTCGTCCCATAAAAATAATTTACATTTTTATTTATGTTTGTTTCAATATACAAGTTTGTTTTCTTTTTAATACTAATAGTTATGTCATATTTTACTGTATTATACCTATTTAAATTTATAGTAAATTGTGTTGTTAATTATTATTGATAATTATAAGGCTATTTTTGAAAATCTTTAATAAAATTAATAACTTAATTAACTTTCTTAATCTATTTGAAAAATATATTGTGGTCTATTTTAGTAGGACGAAAGAGTACTATATAAAGTGATAAAAAGTTACTAATAGGCAATACCGATCTGTCGCCATTTAACGTGACTTCAATCGGATGCAAGTTCAATCCAATGCAAATTCCTCTACTTGTCAATGCAGTAACAATTCTGAGTCTCTGACCACCAAAACAACGGAATCTAACAAAAGTTTAAAATTAAAACTAGCTTATGAGCTCGCATACCTGCGGACATTCAGATACAATTCCTTTTTCCAACATTTGAAGAATATAGAAAGAGCCCAAAGAGAATAGAACCCTTTATATTATATATATAGATTTCTAAAAGTTATTTTTTGTTTTGTTTTCATGTATTTTAATTTATAATAAAAATAAGTTCGCTGAATTTTCAGTTTAATTATTTAGTTTTTGTTAAATAAATATTATTGAAACTAATTATTAAAATTTATTTGAAATAATAATTTCCATAAAAAATTTAAATATAATGAGTAACTTTCCTTAAATTTTCTTAGTAACTCTTCCATTTTTTTCATTTAATACGTAAATTACTTTCAACAAAACAGAATATATCTTTTACAAACTCACATTTAATGAAATAAAAAATGTTATCTAAAAATTAGAAAAAAAAATATAGTGAAAACTGGAGAGTGATCTTTTAAATGAAAATACAGTTGCTCAAATTTAACTAAGGGGTGTAATTAAGTAGTATAAATAAGTTAGGTTTAATGTACAAATTGATCATCCAGTTGGCGTTGTTTGCTTTGTGTTTCACTTTTGTGCAAGTTTCTTATGATGGCCAACGATGCTCCCGCCAATCCCAAACCGTCTCTGCAACCCAATCCAACCCTCCTATTTTCAATCGGTTTGCTGGGATGTTTGGGTTCGAAACACCTGAAGCTGCCACTGCTCTCTTGAGGCCTTTGGCGTTGCTTTGCAGAATAGAAGTCGTCTTCTAAGTTCTAGCCAATGACCTTTCAGAGATATCGGCTCTTTCAAACATGGGCCTAGAACAAACACAAATTTTCCTTACTTTAGTTAATTAAGTAACCCAACCTTTTTTATATGAATATTTTTTTTATTTAAATTTATAATAAGAATGTTTACTCTTTTTTTTGTTGTTATTTATGGTATTTATTCTTATTATACACATAAAAGAGGAGCTGTTTGAGGCAAAAATCTCATGTACTTTAAAATGCATTTTTGTTTTCTAAATTTTAATATTTCGATTACATTAATCTTATTTGAATTCTATAGTTGAAAAAACGTTTAAATAATTACATAAAATGTCTCTTAATTTCAATTGTAAAATTACACCCCACATAAAAAAATAATTGCGATAATATCATTCCCATTCATTCACACCTCTCGGTACATCCCCTGAAAATCACGTGTTATATTTTTTTTTGAAGAGAAAATCACGTGTTATTTAATAAACGAAAAATCACTATAAGTTGCACAAGTGTGGGCGCGGCCGAGCCTCAGCCCATCCCCGAAAGGTTCAATTCAAAGAGGGAATTTCTGTTCCATCATCTTCCCATACCCCAAATGCATCAATGGACCACACAATCGCAAGCCCAATGCGACCAATAAAATGCATTCGAGCAGGCAATTTCTGTGCCGCATTTTCCCTTGCCCATTTCATACAATGAACCAAATACCTTTGTGAAATAAAATCCTCATTCAATACCACTTTGAACAAAAACAAGTCTTGATGAGAAGCAATAAATCTGTCCCAGAGATCCAACTTTTGATCAATAACAAAAACCAAGCATCACAGCTTAGACTGGAAAGAAAAGAAACCATTTTGTTCGTAGCCACTAAAAGATCCATATCTAGTATGAGTTTAACCAACCGCCTGCTATTTGAGATATCCAAAACTAAGACCTGGTTGATACAAGCGAGCGTCTAAGTATCACACCCTCTCCTAAGATAAGTCGATATAATAATAGTAAAAACAAAAAAAGGCCATAAAGAAAGTAGTACTACATACTTATTTGGTAACAACCAAAACGAGGGATTTAAGCCACTGGAATCTCAACTGGGGGTGTCAGCACAGGTGGAATATATTCCTCTTCTTCCTTGGGAGGATGGATAGTGACCAAATCAGGCAAAGGTGTCATTGGGCCAACCTTACCCTTAGGATCCCATTCAAGCATGATCTTCACCTTGATACCGAGTACACCCTATTACAAATAGAAAAACATCGGCTTAAGATTCCACAACAGAAGTTTAACAAGCAGCAAAAGATGAACAAATAAGACTGCCGACAAAATCTTAGACAATAATTGGCGAAGTACCTGTCGAAGAAGCACATGCCTAACAGCTGAGTCAATATACTCGTTGACAGGCTGACCAGATGAAATCATGTAACCATCCTTAAATTTCATGGACTTGGCACGCTGAGCACGGAGCTTTCCACTCACAATAACCTATTTCAAATATAAAATATGGGAACAAATCAGAAGTTAATGCATCTTTTCAAGTAAAGTTGATATGGAGGACAAAAAACAGTGGTTTGTACAATACCTCACATCCCTTTGCTCCACTCTCCATAATGTATCTCAAGACACCATAGCAAGCCCTGAAAAGTAAAATGAGGAGAAATTCCAGTTTAAAAACCAAAAGACAAATTTAAGCAAACAGAATACTGGAGACACACATGTTCATAAACTTTCCTTCCCACAAATTTCAAACTACATTTGAATTAGTCTTTAAAAAAAAAATTCAAAGAACACAGCAAAACCAGCTAATATATCTGTTCCAAGTCGAAAGATAACAACAAGAAAAGAATGAACACCACTTGCCAAAAAAAACATAAGCATGCAAAAATGAGTATGAACTAGGCATAATATGATGTTGGAGAATATTCCAAACTCCAAGCACATCTACAAAAGCACAAGAAGCCTGACAAACTCCAAAAGTTCTTTCCTCTGAGCAAAGATATGGAAACCCCAAGGCCCATCCAGAAAGGCAAAGGGTTGATACAATGCTCTTAAATCATAGTCGAAGAGGGGTAAACATTAGCATTAAGTTTACATTTATTTCAACTGGACTACGTATCCTCATTTGGTATCACTGATTTATGCCTTATACTTTATACAATTCAACTAATAAACTGCATCCGACATGGGATGATATTTTGAACACCATGCCCTAATAATCAGTTTGAGAAACCAGACATATTTCAAACAGACATTACTATCTTAGTAATTTTACAAGATCTCAAGGGAAATAATCAATCAAAGGACATACTAAGGCAGCACTAATAAATCAAATGTAAAACTTTCATATAAATAAAATAATGACAAAAATCAGGCATTAGGATTATCACATTGAAATGCTACCTACATCTAACTCTAAAAAATGAAATGAACAAAAGAAACACTGCAAATCCATTGAGAAAAAAAGGGGCAAGGGCAATCTCACTGAAATTAGCACCAGAAACATACACTTGCTCACAAAATTGAAAACTCAACATCTACCATCTATAATCTCATTCCAAGGAATACAACAACAATTCCTTCAATTCATCAAAACACAGATGGCAACATTAAATTTAGTCACCCTCAGACACGAGAAGGAAACTCATAACAATCCGACTCGCTTTAAAGATGACTTAATTGGACACACAACACAGTAACTCACACAACAAAATCCGCAACTAAGAAATGGCAATTATTTTATACCTGCGGACAGCGAGGCCACCGAGGAGCTTGTAACGGAGAGACTCGGCCTGAGCAATGGCGCAGAGACCCCTATTGTTAACCTTCTCAGCATAAAGCTCCACACTATTCTCCGGGAAATTGAAACGCTTCTGCACAATTGATGTCAGCTCCCTTATTCTCCTTCCCTTCTCACCTACATATCCAAAAATAAATCATAAATAACAACTGAAAATTAAAAATTAATTTGAATGAATATATAAACACACACCGAGAACGTTTTGAGTGCGGGTGGCTCTGATGATGATCTCAGTGCGCATGGGAGTAACCCTAACTTCCACGCCGGAGTATCCATCCTCGGCAAGCTCTCTGGTCAATACTTCGTTAAGCTCAGCGTAGAAGACTCCGTCTGCGACGAACTATTGAAAAAAGACGACGTAAAGTTACTGTCACAAT
>CAODLS010909331.1:0-17523 GCA_948243855.1 Flueggea neowawraea | reverse complement strand
TTTGGGCTTGGATTTCTCCTTGCCCTTGCTAACACTATTTGGCTTTGCCTTATCTTTCCCTTTTTGCACCACTAGCACATTATTGGTCTTGGGAATGCTCTTCTCGGCATTATTCAACATACCAAGTATCTCGGTGATGGTCTCATCCATGTTGTGCATGTTATAGTTCATGACAAACTTGTCATAACTACTTGGGGTTGACCTTAAGATCATATCTATGACCAACTCCTTCTTTAACGGAGCACCAAGTCTCTCAAGTTGGTCAATGTAACCTTTCATCTTGAGAACATGTGCACTTACTGAAGTGCCAGGAGCCATCTTACATCCATTCAATGCCTTGGTTGTGAAGAACCTTTCTTGATGAGCTTGCTCTTGGAACATTTCCATAAGGTGCTTCATCATGTCAAATGCCTCCATGTTTTCAAATTATTTTTGCAAGTCCACAACCATTGTAGCTAGCATGAGATATGTGACATCCACTGAGTCATTTAGATGCTTCTTATAAGCATCCTTTTGTGCTATTGGGGCATTGGATGGAGGTACAGGAGGGAACGTTGTATTGAGGACATAACTCTTCCTTGCTTGCTTGAGAACAATTCTTAAGCTTCGAGACCAATCAAGGAAGTTAGTCCCATTCAATTTATCCTTCTCAAGGATTAATCACAATGTAAAGGTTGATGTGTTGTTGTTTGTTGCCATTATATCTACATACAAAATATGCAAAGATTAATAAGAGGTCTTTTAATGCTCCCACTAAAATTAACATCCCTAAAGTGAATTTAAGTTTAAAATAGTGGGTACAAGATCCATATTTCACTCAAAGTTAAGTCAGATGAGCTAAGTCTTAACCTTAGTTATTTAGGTAGAAATTCTTTTCAATTATATCATATATAACTCTTGTATTTTTAGGGATTTTGACATCTCAAGTCCTGGCATTAAATCCCTTTTATTCCCTAGGCCCAAAACCATTTTGATAGCCCTGTTAAGTCAAACCATAACCAAAATATGGATACCACGATTATCCACCCTCACCTCACTAAGGTAATCGAGTGCACCCTGCGAAGGCAGAACCTACACATCGACGAGCATGGCCGTGACGAGCATTGATTATGGAAGGCGTTTTGAATGACTTACTATTTTTAAGGATCGGGTTGTTTGTTTGTGTGGGATAAAATACATTCATGGAATACATTCATCACATGTATATATAGCATAAATGTAAATGTGTCATGACAAAGCCAAAATCTAAGTTGATCTCATAAGCCAATGTGAAATTAGGGTAAACCTATGGTGGTCTTCAATCTCCATGGACATAAACAGCCTCCATATTCTTTACATACAATGTATAAATAAATCTATACTAAAAGAAGAATAGGCACACTCGCCCAAAAACGACGTGCATGCCGTATTTGAAATAGGCACCTTTTACAATCCATAATAAAGAAAACCAATCACATAGGTTCTATTGGGCTATGTCATGTACCATGCATATTAAATCAACATTCAATCATAATTACATTATATACATCATGCAATTAGTTAAATAATTACATTGATTATTCGTTGGATGTGTAAAGCGGTTTAGCAAGCCGGTTGCGAGGGGGTTTTAAATTTGCATTGCTCATGAAACGAGTTGCTAATTTATCAAACCCTAACTTATATTAATCTCATTAATACTTGGATCTTATAATCAAATTATAATCGAATCCATTTGTTGTAATCTCATTACAAAACCGCATATACAAAACCCTAAATGTCTTTCTAAGTGAATCTCTATAACACCCTAAGCATATTCAACAATCATCATATTTGGCCTTCAAATAAAATTCCCAATTTTATCTTGCTAAATTAAATCTTAACATGCATAATTAATTCAACAATATTATCAAATAATAATTAAGGCCAAATTGTTCAAACAATCACAATTATATCACATATAAAAGAATCGATAATGTTGATTGTGCAAGTGGCTCTGATACCACTATTGGAATTCATAACTAAATATGATATTTATACAAGGATAAATGCAATGGAAATAAAAAAATTTTTATCATAGAATTCTACCAAGGATCCAAGCACATCAATCATAAACGATTAGGGTTAGGGTTTTACCTCGAAAACCAAAGCTCGATTGTATGAACAAATGATTTGTTGGTGTAGCTTTTAGTATTAACTCGAAACCTTTTCGACCACATTGCCTTTGCGCAAACGTGACCAATGATATCCACACAACGGACTTGCTAGGATTGGTGTAGTGTACTAGCACCTTTTAGAATCTATATTCCAATGCTCACAAATAATTTTCTCTCTTTTTTTGTGACACTCACTAATTCTACCAAGCTATAAGCAATTAGCAAGGAGTGCAACCTTATTTATAGGCATATAGGGAGACCTAAATAGGTGCATAATAGGCCGATTTTTCCCTCTCCTTACCCACCAAGTATTCGGCCTCTTCTTATTCTAATAAGAGTGTGCCGAATTCTTGTTTAGTCACACTAGGGTTTGCCTCTCTTGTCCCACAAGAATAAATACTTCCTAATTAATTTTGTCACATACTAATTAAGATTTTATTTTCCTTGTTAAACAAGAATAAAACTTCTAATTAGTCATGAACTTTTAATTAGTTAGTGCATGTGCCGAAATACTCATTGTCACATAAGGAAAGTGATTCCTAAAAAATAGGAGGATGGATGTCAAATTTCTCACTCCTTGTTTAGGTTTATTGTGCTGAAATTCTTCCTCCTTATTTTAGGTTTATTGTTCCAAAATTCACATGTTTTTTATTAATATTATTGGGCTTTTAATTATATGATACTTTATCATAAAATAAATCACTTACATGGGCCTAATTATGTCACTCATAATTATAATCATGATAATTGACGATTCATATTAAAACTCATTATATTAATGGACCATGTATTAAATATTATTTAACACATAAATCATAAAATTCTGAATTATTATTAATTAATCAAATCAATCATCTTAATAATTCAATTACCACAAAAAGAGAACTTTTGTAACCAATCTAATTCGTTTTTGTGTGTGACCCAATAGGTCAACTCCAGATTGGCAATGAGCCTCGTCCCAAAACACATGGGCCCAAAGTCCATAAGCGGTATCTAGTAGTACATTATGACAACCCAAAATCAAGTGGTATTGGTAATCCGAGTTAACCTTTCACAGTTTGATATTCAATCCTTTTGTCTCAAGATATCTATATTAAGCATAAGGCATGGTCACATGTCAACCTTATATTTCTTAATGTGTCTTTTGATCCTATGTAGATTGATATACAAATCACATTGATAAACCATTTTATCAATTCTTTGAGTATGCATACATTCCATGAATCCTACTCATCAAATGACCTAAATATATTAGTCTTCATAAGAGGAAGAAGTCCATCACTCTCACCATCACTCCTCTAAAAGATTCATGGTAAATCCAATCATAGCCTTTATTGTTGCCCTGTTACGAATAATGTTTGACTAAATCAAAACATGCGATTTCTCATGTAGGAGTCGATAGTGAGTTTCAGTCGGATGACTCAAAACATCACAACTGCATGAAAGCTACTTGTGACATTGATTCATGAAGTGCTTTCATAGTGGGTCAGTCCAATACATGTTCTCTAACATGTATCTAAGTTCTAAGTGATATCCCATATCCATTATCAGTAAAACATGATTATCGTCTTAGCAACATACTAACCTTGGGTTGTCATCATTCCCATGATAACAATCAATTAGGGATGTTTAGAATATTATCCTTTTTATCTTATGGTTTTACTATCAAGTCAAACACTTGATGACATAAAGAAGAATAACTATTCATAGATGATTTATTGTCATAAATAATATAATATTTCATAGATATGAAATAAAATGCCTCTTTATTAAATAATAAATGTAATGAAAATGTGTACCAATGATTGGACTAGGGCACAAAACTAATACAAATGTCTTTGACTGTCCAAATTCAAGATAAAAAGGGTGGCAACCAATGGCAATTTTTTGTGGGAAAAGTTATACTTCAAGGGGCAATTTTGGAAACAAAAGGCTAGGGTTTATGGACATTTAAAAGGGTTATAAATAACCCAGTTAAACACATTTCTTTCATCTTTTGATCATTGTAGACATTTTTCTTTCCTTATTTTGTAAGAACATCTCTTTAGGGTTTGAAGAAAGAGATGGAGAACAAGTTTTAAAGATCGAGGATTTCTCTTGAAGGCTACTTAGGGAGGTGTCCTGTACATCCGTTCTTCTATTCTCTCTTCTTATTTTTAGTTGTTTCCCATGATTTATGTGACATCCCAACCCTAAATAACCATACATGGCATGCATATATTGGTATATGCATTACATATGCATTTACATGATATAGGGTCCATCATTTGTAATTGGAATTTAGATATGAAAGTAAATATCTAAAGAATCAATTGACAAAAATTCTTGTATGTAATCATGTAGTCGCGACAAATGCCGATTAAAATTATAGTACTGAATTTATAATTAGAGTTGAAATCTTACTTTTGAAATGTGTCAAATTGAATTAGGAATAATATAAAGGATTGGAATTGGAAAATCAAATTATTAAGTGAAGGTATCTAAGTACTTAAATGAATAGAAAAGAGGAAATGAGATTAGAAATCAAAATACTATTTTTATGTGACAACTAAAAAAAAGGGTGCTGTGGAAACAATCTCGCCCAATCTTTGCACAATATATTTCATGGTCCACAAAATTCTTCTACATGATCTTATATTGATTACATTTGCACACACAGAGAAAATTAGGCAACGTGAATTGTATTAAGCATAAGTTTGGATAAATTTAACAACCGACTCAATTTTGTTCCTATATATATATATGTGTGTGTGTGTGTACAAAGACCAGCTCGTTTTAAACACTTTTTCTTCTCCAAAAACTACAGCAACAATCCAACCCTTGTCTGAAAAATCTCAACACTTGAAAGCCAAACCTAAGGACGAGATTCCTTCGACATCTGACCATCCTTTCCTAATCATCAAAGCAAGCATAACCAAAGGTAATCTATACCTATAAAAGCTCTTAACAAGTATCTATTTTGTTCTGATTTTTGAAATTGTTAGAGACATAATTTAAGCAAACACAAAGGATGAAACTTGTATATTTATGTGTCAAATAGATGTATGTGAGAGGGTTGATTCTAATTCTATATTGTTTTGAGTTTATGGTAGAAATAGTTTTAAATGTCCTGATTAGGGATACTGTCAACACAGTCTATTTGAAAGCTCATTTTGAAAAGCTCAAAGACTTAATTTGGAACCCCATAAAACATGAAAATTGTAGATATTTATGTCATATAGCTATGTGTAACAGTATATAGAATAATTCAACATATAAAGAGAGTTAGGTTTGATTATCTATGACTGGTTATGTCTATTGTTCCACCTAATATGGTTTGATTCTAGGTTTAAATGCAACATTTATTGCAATCTTTGTATTTAAATTAAGCTCTTATATTTATAAAAATAAGTGTATGTTAGTCTAGGTTCTAAATTAACAAACCATGCTTGATTTGTATTTGAATAGAGTAAATGGTGATTAAAACACTGAGTAAAGGTATGACGGCTCTGTTATAGCCTTTAGTTTGTCTTTAAAAATTTACTACAACTTGTGTAGATTGAATTATACAACGTGGTTTACATTATTAGAAATATATACATGTCTAGTTTATGACACAATTTACATAGACCAATTTGGTAATGAAATGAAAGAACTATGGTTGAAATACTGAGGGATGTGCAATCTGCCCCGTAATAGAAATAGGCCAGTAGTTAGCCTGACTTTAAAAATTCACCACAAGTTTTAAAAATTGAATTATATGTACGAAAAGCTTATAATGTCTACTTTCCTATAAAATTCACATCAAGTTAATTGGAAAGCTATAACTCTAGATAAGATTAGAGCAATACATACTTTTCTGTTGAGACTAACCTACGAAATCTACTATAGGGACTGTTTTGATATATTTTCAATAATACCGACTGAACTAAAACTTCTTGTGATATAAAAATAAAAAGAGAATGAGAGCAGATCCTTATAAGTTACATATGCATTTAGCTTATAGATAAATTGAGTTCAAAGTTTCCGTCATTTGTTAGGACGTAAGGACTAAATTGAATAAGAATTTGTAATTAAAAGACAAGTCCATAATTTATAGAAAAACGTATTTGATATTGATATGAATAATTTTAATATTGTGTAGATCTAGAGAACTTAAACAATCATAGATTGGGAACCTAAAAGTTGACAATGCTTCTTATAGATTGGAAACACATGTGAGTATAAACTGGAGATTAAATTCAAATGTGTGTTATATGATTTGTATTCAAAGATGTGCACTTAATATGATTATATGGACATATTGGGTGACTAGTTGAATTTACGTGATTCATGATAAATGCTTAGAATCTTCATATGGTTTGCTATATGTATATGTTGAGAATATTTATATGGTTTATTATATGGATATGTTGAGAATGCTTATTGTACATATGGAATGTAATGCTTTTACAGGGATACTAATTATCAAATGTTTCACATGTTGAATGCATTCACATTGGACTAAATAAAGGCATTGTGATCATGATGCTTATGTATTTGCAAAATAAACACAGTGGGATATTCAAGTCATATTTCATACTGGAGACATTTGGGTCACATTCATACTGGAGACCTTCAGGTCAAATTTCACATGGTGCTGGCCAGACAAATACACAATGGCATATAGGAATCCTGGGGCGATATATGGCTTGTCTGGTCACAACATATAAAAAAGGATACAATGACATATGCATATGTTTATATGACATAGTTAATCAATTATTTGATATATGCTTGTGTTTACTTGAGTTTGATCTATGACGATTTATGCTCATTGAGTTGCGACTCATATAAAGCGCAAATATTTTTCCAAGTGACCATTGCTTATAGATCTTTCTACTTAACTTGATCTTGAAGTTTGTAGATAGAAACATGAGTCACATGTCATCCAGTTTGTGCTCTAAACCCCCTCCTCCTTAGCATTTGTATATATATGTTAGTTGAGTCTTTTGACTTGTGCGTATAAAATTCTTAGAATTGGGTTGTATATATGACTTATACAGTTATATATGTTTATGTTTGCATAAGAACAATATATTATCTAATTGGATTTCCATAATGGTATATCATTATATGTGATTATATAACTATAGTTTAAATCATATAGAAAGTACAAGGGTGTTACAATTTATGTTCATGCTTATTGTCTCATTTTATTTTACATAATCATGGCAACATAGATCTTTTTTTAGGACTTAGAGATGTAGATCTTGGATGAATATTTAGGGTTAATAATACCAGCGGTCATAAAAGTTTAGTCATTGCTCACGTATGGTAACAAAAGAAAATTTTGCTACAACACGGTCACTCTTGGGTTTAATTGCTTCAACATGGTCACTTTGCCCAAAAAAGTTGCCAAGTTGGACAAAAGGTACCACGTAAGTCTGTCACCTTTCTTTCCCATATACACGTGGCATGCCAATATGGCAATTTAATCAATAGCCAAATCTGACCCGACCGGAACCAACTCTAACCCTAACCGATTTCTAGGTAAATTTGTTGAAAAAAATTCTATGCTATACTCACAAAGAAATTTCTTAGGTATCATGATTTCAAGAACACTTCATAAATCTCTCAAGAATGAAGTTTTGTCATCATTTACCGAAGATTCAAGGACATGATAATGATATTCCACAATCTTTTGGGAATGAAAAGTTATTAAGTATAAATATAAGCACTCACTTGGAGATTTTTGTTCTAACCAAATTCAGAAGAATTTTGTTTTAGAAGATTAACTCTTTGTTTTTGTCCTCAAGTTAAGAAACAGGAGACTCTGCTAACTACAACTGTTGAATCCTTATTGACATCAATTTCTAAGATCATAAACTCAGTATGATGTGTCAAAATAGAACAAAACTTCACTGATATTGGATGCTACATATACCAAGTTTCTCTATTCATAATGGAGTTGCACACAGTAGAAAATCCACCAGAGAATGCCATTGACATTCTCAAATCACTATCTAGTAGCATTGACATAATGAAGGAACTTGTATGCAAAGTACAATGACATTCCAACCCAGAATCCGAGTCTAAGATAAACTTCACCATACTGCAACTTGAGTAGGAAATAAACAAATGGGAAAATGCTCAAAAGTTGTCGGTAAAACAACATTTCAGGGTGAGGAATATTTACAAATTACAGTCCAAGCTCTGGCATATGAAATGTAGAATGCGCATTTTAAAGTCCTGCAAACCCAAGAAAAGTAGACTGAAGAGTTAGAGCATTTTGCCACCGGCCACGAAACAAAAATTGAAATATCTCTTTGCCGAGTCCTCAGCTTGGTTCACGACGGTTCGTTGTCCGTTGTGCTAGTCGCCATCGTTGGATGAAATGACAGAGAGGCAGTGGAGGTGGCGTAGAAGAGAGAGAGAGAGAGAGAGAGATGGGAAGACAGGAGGGAGACAAACGAGAGAGAGGAGGGAAACAAACGAGAGAGAGGAGTGAGAAGAGATGGTCACTGTCCTTCTAAGTTTTTTTTAGAAGAAAAGGAAGGAATGGGCTTTTTTAGAAGAAAAGGAACTGAGATGTTGATGACGATAATGATGGTGTTGGTGGTGAGATGGTGGTGGCTGGTAGGCTTTAACTGGGTATTTTGCTTTATTTTTATATTGCAGATTTTGAACCAACCCAAACCGGAACTCTTATGCCTTTCAATTTTTCCCAGAAATCGACTCAGGTTTGACTTGGTTTCGGTCGGGTCTGATTTGGCTATTGATTAAATTGCCACATTGGCATGCTACGTGTACAGGGGAAAGAAAGGTAGCAGACTTATGTGGCACCTTTTCTCCAGCTTGGCAACTTTTCAGGGCAAAGTGACCATGTTGAAGCAATTAAACCCAGAAGTGACCGTGTTGTAGCAAAATTTTCTTTTGTGACCATACCTGAGCAATGACTAAACTTTTGTGACCATCAATACTATTAACCCTGGATGTTTACTATGTGGGTTAATTACTATTTTATCCCTGAGTTATACCGTAATATCCTATTCAGTCTCTCAGTTTTGAAAAGCTTCTTATTAGGTCATTGCTTGTACACAACGTCAGCTTGGAACATATGTTTAATGCCTAATTTTGGTATCACAGGTTATGCAAAAAACATTTATATGCATACTTGAAGAAACATATACTAGAATTAGATGTTAAACATATGTTCTGAGCTGACACTGTGTACAAGCAGGGACCTAATAGGAGGCTTTTCAAAGCTGAGGGACTGAATATGAAATTACAGTACAACTCGAGGACACAATAGTAATTGTTGGAATTCGTGACTAATTTTATGACATTCATAAACATACATGACAATGGAAATAACAAAGAATTTTAACCTTTAAAACCTATAATTTTACCAAGGATCCATGCATATCAACATACACGATTAGGGTTTGTAATATTTACCTTAAAATCGCTTCGTTGGTTCAAACGAATGGCAATGTTGGAGTAGCTTTTAGAATTCAAAATCCGAATCTACTTTCTTCCACGTTGCCTTTGCGCGAACGTGTCTAGAGGTATCCACATGAACAAACTTGCTTGAATCGGCAACATGTATTAGCACTAAGAATCACTATTGTAGTCTCACAAAATATCTCTGTTTTATGCGTGAAAAAGTCGGCCAGCCCTAATAATCCTTTGAAAAATTCAGCCACACCTTTATAAATATATATAGAGGTGTGTTGAATGCTAGTTTAAGTGTACTAGGTTTCATTCTACTTGTCCTACAAGTATAAGAATTCCTTATCACATAAGAACAATGACTCCTAAAAAATAGGAGTGTGCAGAATTTTTCCAAAAAATAGGAGTATGTGCTGAATTTTGCCTAGGGTTTATTAATGTTATTGGGTTTTTAATTACATAATACATTATCATTAAACAAATCATACCCTTATTAATACATATGGGCCGAATTATTATGTCACACATAAGAATAAGCCCGAATATATTTAACTTAATAATAAATAAGTTATATTAAAGACTCATTACATTAATAAATAATATCTTATATTATATTTATGATATAAATGATAAAATCCTAAATTATTAATGATTAATCAAATCAATTATCTCAATAATTTAATTACAATGAGAGAGAATATTTGAGAACCAATTCAATTCGTTCTTGTGTGTGACCCAATAGGCCCACTCGAAGATGACAATGGGCATTGTCCTGAAACTTCAACCAAAAGTCCATAAGGGGTATCTAGTAATACATTATGACAACCCAAAATCGAGTGATGTCGGAGATCAGACTTTAACATTTCACAGTTTGATAGTTAGTCCTTTGTCTCACGATATCTATATTAAGCATAAGACATGATCACATTGTTAGTGTATGCCCAAATCCCAAGACATTGTATTTCAGTTAGTTTATAATATAAAACAATAATTTGTCCTTTTATTTTCTTGTGCAAATAAATTAACAAAGTATCCATGAAGAGTTGTGGGTTCATGATGCAAGTGTGGTGACTTGGCAGTAAAACCTGAATATTTACAAATACTATTCAAAATATCCATAGTCGATTATTATCGTGGGAACGATAATAAACTAAGACTAGTATGTTCCTTGAGAGATGGTGGAGTTTTACCGATCATAGGACATGGGATGTCGATCAAGGACATAATTCTTGTTAAGAACAGTGTATGGATAGATCCACTTAAATGAGTTCACTATATGGTTATAAGTCATAAGTGAATCTCATTACATTCTTATAATTGATTGCTCGGACCTGAAATCACTATAGAACCTAGGTGAGTCCTAGTATGCTTTGACGTATGTCTAACGGGCTCGTAACCGAGTACCAACTATGAGTGCGGTTGGGTATACCACGAAGCACCTAAGGAGCTATGAGTGAAGTGAGGGGATTGCCACTCTCTTAATTGAGAGAGATAGCCCATTTCGTGCCCATTTCCAAGAAATGTCTTAGCGGGAAATGAGGGTGACATGTTCCATGCCTCATGCTATACATGATATCAATAGGAAAAGGATCACATAAGATTGTAAATAGGTCATTATTTCACTAACGGTGCAAATTCATCTAATTCGGGTAGTCGTAATGACTTGCTAGAATCCATTTACGACTTATGGGCTGAAAGCCCATTTCGTGCCCATTGCCGACTTTATATGGACCTAGAGGATCGTACACAAAGTAATCTGGTTAGGTTAAACACATTTATATCTCATAAAGGTTCACTTAAAATTACGTAAAAGTTGCGTAAACCTAAGTGCGCGAGAGTGTTTTGGACCGGGCTAAATGAGTGGCTATTTAAATGAGTTAAATGACCAACCCATTAAAGCCCGAGTATTAAATCTGGCCATATACATGTAATTTAACATGTGATTGAGTGTTAGTGATATGGTTAAAGAGTTTAAGATAAATCAAATAAGTGATGAGGTTGTATTTCACCAAATCTCTTTCTTTTGATGTGATTGTGTTTGACACAAACACTCCTAACTTAGACACATGTATGGCAAAAAAAATACACTATTATATTCATTCATTCACTTATTCATTCGTTCAAAAATATCAAGGAAAAAACCAAAAAACACTTCTTCACTTTTCTCTCTTCTCATACGACATTGAGTTAGGGTTTTAAGTTTGTTGTTTTGAGATTTTTGGCCTTGGTTTTGTGAGCACCTAAAAGAAAAGTTCTTCTGAGTGATTGCTACTATCCACACTTGATTTTGAGGGTGTTAAGAGAGTCTTGTTCAGCCTTCAAATAATCCAAAACACACACCTTTAGTTGAGAGCATTCGAGTGCTAACACACTACCTAATCAATATGTTACGTGTGTAATCCAATAGAGAGAGTTCACGTACAAGCAACTCTTCACCATTATTTCTTGTTTTCTCCAGGTTCTAAAGATCCTTCAAGGGGTTAAAACATAAAGTTTTAACTTCTTACTTTTGGTGAAAACAAGGACACGATTGTGCGAAGCGATTAGAGGTAACCATTCGTACATGTTTTATTATTAGTATATTTCCGTTTTTGTTAATTTTTGTTTATGTAAAAATGTTCCTTGGTTGTGGTCTACGTATTTATAACATGTTTCCGCTGCCCATATTTGATATGATCACACGTAGAGTTCCCAACACACATGTCAACCTTATATGCTTAATACGTTTCCTGATCCCAAATGGATTGATATAACAAATGATATTGATAAACCCTTTTATCAATTCATTTGAGTATGCATACATTACATCAATCCTACTCATCCAATGGCCTAAAGATATCACTCTTCATAAGAGAAACAAATTCGTCACTCTCACTATCACTCATCTACATGATTCATGACATATCCAATCATAGCCTTTATAATTACCCTATTACATATAACATTTGACTAAGTTAAAACATGTGATTCATCATGTAGGAGTCGATAGTGAGTTTCAGTCAATTGACCAAAATCAACACTGTATGAAAGCTACTTATGACATTAATCTATAAAGTACTTTCACTCTTCATAAGAGAAACAAATTCGTCACTCTCACTATCACTCATCTACATGATTAATGACATATCCAATCATAACCTTTATAATTACCCTGTTATGGATAACATTTGACTAAGTTAAAACATGTGATTCATCATGTAGGAGTCGATAATGAATTTCAGTCAAATGACTCAAAATCAACACTGTATGAAAGCTACTTATGACATTAATCCATGAATTACTTTCACTCTTCATAAGAGAAACAAATTCGTCACTCTCACTATCACTCATCTGTATGATTCATGACATATCCAATCATAGCCTTTATAATTACCTTGTTACGAATAACATTTGACTAAGTTAAAACATGTGATTCATCATGTAGGAGTCGATAGTGAGTTTCGGTCAAATGACTCAAAATCAACACTGTATGAAAGCTACTTATGACATTAATCCATGAAGTACTTTCACTCTTCATAAGAGACACAAATTCGTCACTTTCGCTATCACTCATCCATATGATTCATGACATATCCAATCATAGCCTTTATAATTACCCTGTTACGGATAACATTTGACTAAGTTAAAACATGTTATTCATCATGTAGGAGTCGATAGTGAGTTTCGGTCAAATGACTCAAAATCGACACTGTTTGAAAGCTACTTGTGACATTAATCCATGAAGTACTTTCATAGCGGGATAGTCCAATACATGTTTCCTAGCACTTATCTATGTTCTTAGTGATATTTTTACATCCATAATTAGTAAAATATGATTATCCACTTAGCAACATACTAATCTTAATTTGTTATCATTCCCATGGTAATAATTAATTAGAGACATTTAGAATAGTATTCTTTTAATCTTATGGTTTTACTATCAAGTCACGCACTTTATGACATAAGGAAGAATGAACTATTCATGGATATTTTATCAACATAAAAGATATTTCATAGATATGAAATGAAATGCCTCTTTATTAAATGTTAAATCAAATGACAACGTACATAAGTGATTGGACTAGAGAACCAAAACTAACAATCTCTCACTTACACTAGTCTCAATCATGAATGAACCTAATACCTAAGGACCTGATGTGTCTTTCATGTTTCAGTTCTGGTAGAGCATTTGTCAAAGGATCCTGTAGATTGTCATTAGAATCAACTCTGCATATCTTGACATCACCTCTCCCGATAATCACTCGAATAAGGTGAAAATGTTAAGTATTTGTTTGGTTGTTTGATGTGATATTGGCTCATTGGCTTGAGCAATAGCTCTATTATTGTCACAATAAGTCTAATGGGTTTGTGATGCTTGGGATGACATCCAAACCAGTGATGAACTTCTTGAGCCAAACAACTTCCTTTGCAGCATCTAACACGGTTATGTACTCAGACTCTGTAGTAGAATCGGTCACGGTGTCTTCCTTAGAGCTTCTTCAGCTAATTACACCTCCATTCATCAGGCTAAAATCCAGCATCAGTGTAAGCATTTAGGACTAGTTCACCTTTTTGTCCTTTATAGACCAATAAAACATCCTTAATTCTTCTAAAGTACTTGAGGATATTCTTGTCTGTAGTCCAATGAATTCATTTGGATCAGAGTTGAATCTAATAGTCATGCTAGAGCATAAGCGACATCAGGGCGTGTACAAAGCATGTCATACATAATGGATCCAATAGCTAAACGATATGGAATCCTACTCATGTAATCTCTTGCTTGCCTTGCTGTAGGACATCCAACTTTGTTTAATGGTTTTCCAAGAACCATGTAAATCATTCCTTTCTTGGAATTTAGCATGCTAAACCTCTTTAGCACTTTATCAATCTATACACTTTGACTTAGGCCAATTACCCTCTTGGATCTATCTCTATAGATTTGTATCCCTAGGATATATGAGGCTTCACCTAAGTCTTTCATTGCGAAACACTTTCCTAACTAAGTTTTGACACTCTGCAAGGTTGGAATGTCATTTCCAATGATCAATATGTCATCAACCTACAACACTAAGAAAACTATCATACTCCCACTAACCTTCTTGTAAACATAAGGCTCATCTTCATTCTTGATGAATCCAAACTCTTTGATTGCTTCATCAAAACGAAGATTCCAACTTCGGGATGCTTGTTTCAATCCATAAATGGATCTTTGCAGCTTGCATACGTTACTGGGATTCTTAGGATCGACAAAACCTTCAAGTTGTGTCATGTACGCATCCTCAATGAGGTTTCCATTTAGGAAAGCAATTTTGACATCCATTGCTATATTTCATAGTCATAATAAGCTACAATGGCAACGAAAATACCTGAAGAAGAAGCATCAACTTTCTTCTTCTTTAGCACTTCCAAGTAGAGTTTGCAATTCGGTTTCCAATGACTTGGTTCATTGCAATGAAAGAAAACTCCTTCTTTTGCCTTGGTTGTCTTGGCCTTAGGCTTATTGGGCCTGGGTTTCCCTTTGGCCTTGCCAACAATCTTTGGCTTAGCATTGCCTTTGCCTTTTCCCTTATGTACCATGAGCACATTGTTGGCCTTAAGAATGCTCTTCTCGACATTCTTCAACATACCAATAAGCCGGTGATGGACTTATCCATGTTGTGCATATTGTAGTTCATGACGAACTGATCATAATTACTTGGGAGTAACCTCCTTTGTTAATGGAGCACCAAGTCTCTCAATTTTATCAATATAACCTATCATCTTGAGGACATATGCACTTACTGAAGTGCTATGATCCATCTTACACTCATTAAATGGCTTAGTCGTCAAGAACCTTTCTTGACGGGCTTGCTCTTGGAACATTTTCTTTAGATGCCTCATCATCCCAAATGCTTCCGTAGCTTCAAATTGCTTTTGCAAATTCGCAACTAGGGTAGCAAGCATAAGATATGTGACGTCCGTTGAGTCACTTACATGTTTCTCGTAAGCATCCTTTTGTGCTCTAGGGGCATTAGGAGCAGGTACTTGGGGAATCGCTGTATCTAGGACATAACTCTTCTTTTCTTGCTTAAGAATAATTCTTAAGTTTTTTTCCAATCAAGGATGTTAGTCCCACTCAATTTCTCCTTCTCAAGGATCGATTGCAATGTAAAATTTGATGTGTTGTTGTTTGTTGCTATTTTATATACATACAAAATATACAAAAATTAATAAGAGGTCTTATTAAAACTCCCACTAAAATTAACATCCCTAAAGTTAATTTGAGCCTTAAAAGTAATGGGTACAAGATCCATATTTTACTTAAAGTTAAGTCAGCTGAACTAGTCCTTAACCTTAGCTATTAAGGTAGAAAACTCCTTTTCAATTATATCAAATACAACTCTTGTATTATTAGGGATTTTGACATGTCATGTCCCGGCATTTAAATCCCTTTCTATGCCCTAGGCCCAAACCGTTTTGATAGCCATGTTAAGTCTAACCATAACCAAAATATGGATACAACCATTATCCACGCTTGCCCACCTAAGGTAATTGAGTGCACCCTACGAAGGCAGAAATTACACATCGAAGAACAAAGGTTTAGCAAGCATTGATTATGGAAGACATTTTTGACTTACTATTTGTAGGGATTCGTTTGTTTGTTGGTTTTCGTGGGATACAATATAGATCATACATCCATGACATACATTCATCACATGTATATGTATCATAAAGTAAGCATGACATGACAAAGCCCAAATCTAAGTTTGATCTCATAAGCCAATGTGAAGATCAATGGTCAACCTAGGGTGGTCTTCAATCTTCATTGCAACAAACGGCCTTCAATCTTCATTGCTTCGAACGGCCTCCAAATTCTTTTACATACATTGTATAAAATTTTATACTAAACTATTCTAAAAGAAAATAGGCATATTCGCCAAACACTGAAAAATTAAAATTGGCCCATTCGCCAAACTATTACAATGAAGAATAATAAACCAATCACATTGGGTTAATTGGGCTATGTCATGCACCATGCATATTGAATCATCATTGAAATAATACAATTAGATTATATAGACATGTAAACAACATTAAATCAATCAAATAACTACATCGATTAAACGTTGGATGTGTAAAGCGGTTTCGCAAGCCGATTGCGAGGGAGGTTTGTAATTCACATTTCTCATGAAATGAGATGCTAATTTTTAAACCCCAATCTATATTAATCTCATTAATACTTGAATCTCATAATCAAATTATAATTCACTCCATTATTTGTAATCTCATTACAAACCGCTCATGCAAATCCCTAGACGGCTTTCTAGATGATTCTTAACAACTTTTGCAAATTTAACAAACACATTCAACCTTCATCCATAAATTCCCAATTGTATCTTGATAAATTAAATCCTTAATAACATTATTAATTTTGCAACAATATCATATAATATAAAGCAAGGCTGAATAACACATAGCAAAATAATCATATTGCATACAAGAGAATCGGTTATGTTGATGATGCAAGTGGCTCTGATACCATTGTTGGGATTCATGACTAATTTTATGACATTCATAAACATACATGGTAGTAGAAATAACAAAAAATTTTAACTTTTAAAAACTAGAATTCCACCAAGGATCAATGCACATCAATATACACGATTAAGGTTAGCAATATTTACCATAAAATCGCTTCTTTGGTTCGAAAGAATAACAATGTTGGAGTAGCTTTTAGAATTCAAAATCTGAATCTCCTTTCTTTCATGTTGCCTTTGCACGAACGTGTCTAGAGGTATCTGTTTGTTTTAGTGCGCCAGTCTAATCATTTATGTATATTGTCATTCACTTTACCATTTAATAAAGAGGCATTTCATTTTATATATTTGAAATATTGTATGTTTTATGAAGATAAAATTCTCCATGAATAGTTTATTCTTCCTTATGTCATCAAGTATGTGTCTTGATAGTAAAACCATAAGGTAAATATAATACTATTTTAAATGTTCCTAATCGATTA
>CAODLS010909324.1:0-22450 GCA_948243855.1 Flueggea neowawraea | reverse complement strand
CTCGATTTGCTCCTAACTTCTAGGCAAGAAGTGGTAATAACTTGGACTTTGTCCTTGATCAAATTATGACCAGTATCACTAACTCTCTAATCATGAAGGCCTTTCACCTCTACTTGCATGATTAGGACACTCGTAACAAATATCAGGATCGATGGTCAAAGACCACGAGTTAAGTTAATGTCACATCAACTAACCACTCATTAAATGCAACTTACATGTATATTGCATCTTGATACTTGTAAAATAGCCAAATGACTACATCATCTTTTACATTAAGAAGATGATGGACGTAGTGGAATTTCTCAATTCCACGTCTTATATGCATTTTAGTCCAAACTGTTAAGTGGTATTCTACTCCTCTTTGAATTCGGTCTTAACCAAGTTCAAATTAGGCACGAGCTTTTACTCTTAGAGTACATACTAGCTTTTACTTTTAAAGTCATACGACTTAGGGGAATCCATATTGGTCATCTCAATTATTAAGGCAGAGTCAATAATTGAACAATATATTAACGCATAAAATATTGCAAATGAAAATTAAGGCAAATCAACTCAATAATAAGCCAAAATAATAAATGAAATCAACATCATTTATTGAACCAACATGCATCCAAACAATCGATCTCAATGTTAATACACATATATTAATATTAGGCAGCATTAACATACAAATAATGCTAAAATAATTATTCCTTCAATAAATACTACATGGATATAGATTTAGCCTTGCACCTTTGTCTCCTAATTGGACACACAATAGATCACAATACAACGTGTTAGAATAGAATTCATAAGTAGTTACACCAACTTTTCGAGAATTCTGAAATTCATACGACCTTAAAGTGGATCTTCCACTTCTCATGATCTCTTTTCGTGATCATGGAGTAATATTGGACATTTATGCACTAAATGCATAATTATATTCTACCTATTACGAATACTATCTTCCCAAAATACTCACTTTTGGGAGTCGTGCAATTTTTCTTAATTCACACTTTGTTCAATACAATATGGTTTTATCTCATTAGTTTATTTGTAACAAATTACAAATAAAATAGGTATATATATACTCGTGCATTACCCAAATAACTAAAATCTCATTTCAATTATTTAAATGAGAACTATATTTACACGTTTCCAAATCAATTATTTTGAAAAACTAATTTTCAAAATAATTCTTGGAACAAAATTCATTTTTCACAATTTTTCAACAATTTTTATATACCAAACAAATTGGTAAAAATTGATCTGAAATTCAAAAAATTGTAAAAAATATACCAAAAATTTCAGGAAAATAAAAAATAATTTCTCCGAAAATTTCAGAAGGAACGGTTGTTGCGACACGTGTCACCCGCTAACACGAGCTACGTGGGGAAACAAACAGACGCATCAACATGCCTCACGAGCTTCACGCGCCACTACCCATTCTGCCGCCATGTGTCATCGTCAGAGGAGTACACGTGTCAACATGGACAAGTGTCATACTGTGATTCGAGCACGTGGACAGAGGAAACAAAGCATCGCCATATGTCATGACACGTGTCGATGATGTGACAGACCGTGGCATGTCCCGCCACGTGTCGCTCCATCGGTGGTTCGCGTGATGACGTGTCAAAACAATCATCCGACACGTGGAGGTTCACGTCGCACTTTTGGCACGTGTCGACACATTATTGGAGCACGCATGTTGTGTGTCATTGTCAATGTGTCACATGTCTCACAATCATTGGTCCACTTTTCAGTCAACTTTGACTGAGTCGACGTTGACTAGTCCATTAGACACATGTCGCGTTCTGAGTGGTCCGCGTGTTTTCTCCAACCAATAGAAATATTCGACGTGTGCCATGTGGTGCGGTCTGATTGGTCCACGTTAAGCCAATGAGGATGCGCTATGTGGCCTTTTGGATCAGATGAAACAAATTCTTCTATAAGCTTCTCACTTAGTATTTTCCTTTCGGATTTTCGTCAATTTAACGACCTTCTCGATGGAATTTCACGACGAAACTTGGGAAGCTTATGTTTTCAAGGTCGCTTATCTCAAATATTTTGTCAGAATTTCAAAATTTCAACTTTCAGATTTTGGCTCCGGACGGATTCTAACCAAAAATCGCGTTGGAGACAAAAAATCGAATTCAATAAAATTACAGTAGGAATTCTAGACAGAGAACAACAATATTTTTTAATCAAATTCAAAAAAATCCTACTGGCTCTGATGCCAATGAAAAAATCGGGTACCCGTTTAACAAATAAACAGTATAAAAAATAGGTGGTTCAAGTTACCTACCTTGATTTCGACGGAAGCATAGCATCAAACAACAGCTGCAAGACCAGGTTTAGATGTTGGTCTCGTGAGCAAACCACAGTCGGATAGTTAGCGGGAGTGCCCGGCTCGTTCGCAGTCTAGATGTCATGCGGGTCAATACCATTGATAGACGATTCACGGTGCGAAGAGATAAAGGAAGGATAAGGGAGGGAATGATGAGGGAGTCTCCCTCCCTCCTTTTTTCTTTTCTTTTATTTTCATTTCTTCTCTCCTCCTTCTCTCTTTTTTTTCTTTTCTTTCCTTCTCTTCCCCACTTTCTCCTCCTCACTTCCTTTCTCTATTTATAAGCAACCAAGTGGGCCTTCATTGGGCCCATTATGGGCCTTATAGGCTCATGAGCCTTATGGACCAAACTCAATTGGGCTTAACAATTGGCCTCAGTTCACGGTTCCGGTTTACACCTTGACCGACCGGTTCGGTTAACCCGTCATAGGTGGACCGCTTTTTACAACAATTTTTAGTTTCAGGGATTTAAAAATTATTATAATAAAAGTAGTGATCTGTGCTAAAATCCTCTTAACACTAAGCATTATATATAATTGAGTGTTTAAGTCTCGATGTGCTTCAATGTATATATCTATCAGATGATAGTGATACTGACAATAACTAGATACAAGTGAACAAACAGATACAGCCAACGCAGCAAATAAGAAGCTTAACTATATTTATACGGAAACAAAGCCCTAATCTTGTAACTAATAGTAGTAATTTTACTCTAAGTTTGAGGTAATTGTATACATCCTAGTACTTTTGCAGCATGTGTTAAGCAAGAACATGGAGATTAGTGGGTTGAGTTGGACAAGAATCAAGATCCTCATATTAAGTCATTAATTTTCAAATTCCGAGAATCACTGCTCCTATATATAATCAACGTATGATCTCAAAATCTCTTAACATATATTAATGATTATGACTTGATCGCCATGGCTTTGTAACAATGTTACCATGGTTTTGCTATAGATTACATGTGTGTGTTTTATTTTAATAGTATTTTCTTTTCTGTGTCATGAGTATTATAAAGAAAACTCTCTCCAGCCAAGAATTTATTATATCTGCAGGTTTCTTGTTTATTCAACATAATTCAAAAAATATTAATTAATAATAGTTTTGTCATAAAAATAGACTGTTAATTCAGATAAAAAAAAGGTTAGAAACCAATTAATTTAGGTGAATCAAGCGCCTAACTCAGTTCATATGACTTGGAGAGCTTTCATTAGCTGTAATTAACTTATGTATTATTTTCTAAAGAGAGAAACCTTTTCCTTTTTTACAGAGAACTTCTTCAAAATGCAAGGATGCACTAATTAATTTTACTAAATTTTGGGACCAAATAGTTAATTCCTTTTCTTGATAAAAAAAATGCTCTTATATAAAATAAATATAAAATTATCAGTAGAAATTAGTCAAAAACATATGAACAAGAACAAAGAACATGGTCGAATTTGTGTGCATGAATCTACTTGGCAAACGATCAGCATTCCATGAGTTGGCCACATGGGCCTCTTAAATATCATATATATATATAATCATTTTTCATGCAAAACATGTAGTGGTATACCGCTTGGAATATAAAATTGTCCATTCTTTTGTGAATTATTTAAAAGATTTATAGGCAATTATGCGATATCGATGATCTCATATTGTAACTGATAATGAAATCAACTTATCTATAAATTACATGTAAATGAGGTAATAGATTTTGCCTAGAATAAGACACCGAAACTGAAAAAAAAACTCCAAAACATAACGTTACATCTAGGGCTGGATTCGATCCGAGCCTGTTGGAATTCGCTGTTCGTTTATGACATTCATAATTAATCAGTGCAGTGAAAATAATAAAAATTTTAAGACTTGAATTCCCCCAAGGACTCATGCACATCAACATATATGATTAAGGTTATAAGATCTTCCTTAGATCCAAAGCTTGAATGTTCGATCGGATGGAGTGTTGGTGTATCTTTTAGTATTCAAAACTTCGAAGCACCTTTCGAACTCACGTTGTCTTTGCGCGAACGTGTCTAGAGGTATCTACACGAACGAACTTCCTTCGGATTGATGGAGTGTACTAGCATCCTTTTAGAATCTCTAGTCTAAAATCTCACAAATAATTTTTCTCTCTTTTGTTTGTGGCACTCACTAATTCGGCCAAACCATAAAAGAATGACAAGGAGTGCACCCTATTTATAGGCATATGAGGAGACATAAGTAAGTGCATAAAAGAATCTAAAATTCCCTCATTGACCTTGCAAAATTCGGCCCTCATCCTATTCAAGCAATAAGGTGTCGAATTTGCTTTCCTAATCTCACTAGGTTTGCCTTTCTTATCCCATAAGAATATTCACTTCCTAATTAATTTTGTCACATATAAATTAAGGTTTTATTTTCTTTGTCAAACAAGAATAAAACTCTCAATTAGTCATGGACTCCTAATGAGTTAGTGTGTGCCGAAATTCCACCTTGTCACACAAGGAAATAGGCTCCTAAAAAATAGGATGAGTGATTGATGTATGTGTGCCGAATTTCTTCCCTCTAATTAGGATGAGTGTGCCGAATTTTCTCTCTCCTAATTAGGTTAGGTTTAGCCGAAATTCACATGAGTTTCATTAATGTTATTGAGTTTTTAATTATATGATACATTATCATAAAATAAATCACTCACATGAGGAAATTATGTCACACATAATTAAATACACATAACCATGATAACTAGTAATTTATATTAAAATCCATTACATTAATGGACTATGTATTAAATCTTATTTAATACATAAATTATAAAACCCTGAATTATTATTGATTAATCATCTTAATAATTCAATCACGACAAAGAGAGAACATTTGTAACCAATCCAATTCGTTCTTGTGTGTGACCTAATAGGCCCGCTCGAAATTGGCAATGTGCCTTGTCCCAAACTTTTGGGCCCAAAATCCATAAGCGGTATCTAGTAATACATTATGGCAACCCAAAATCGAATGGATGTCGGTGATCCAAGTTAACCTTTCACAATCTGATATTTAGTCCTTTTGTCACACAATATCTCATCTAAGAATAAGGCATAGTCACATATCAATCTTATATTGCTTAGCATGTTTCTTGATCTCAAGTAGATTAATATAACAAATGACATTGATAAATCCATTTATCAATTCATTCGAGTATGCATACATTCCATCAATCTCACTCATCAAGTGGCCAAGAGATATCACTCTTCATAAGAGGAACAAATCCATCATGCTCACTATCACTCATCGACATGATTCATGACATATCCAATCATAGCCTTTATTGTTACCCTGTTACGAATAATGCTTAACTGAGTCAAAACATGCGATTCCTCATGTAGGAGTCGATAGTGAGTTTCAGTCAGAGGACTCAAATATCACCACTGCATGAAAGCTACTTTGTGACAACAATCCATGAAGTGTTTTCATAGCGGACCAGCCCAATACATGTTTCCCAACATGTATCTATGTTCTAAGTTGATATCTCATATCCATAATCAGTAAAACGTGATTATCCACTTAGCAACATACTAATCTTAATTCATCATTATTCACATGATAATGATCAATTAGGAGCATTTAGAATAGTATCTCTTTTATCCTTATGGTTTTACTATCAAGTCACGCACTTGATGGCATAAGAAAAAATAGACTATTCATGGAGTTTTATCTTCAAAAAACATATAATATTTCATAGAAATGAAATGCCTCTTTATTAAATAATTGAATGACAATGTACATCAATGATTGGGCTATGGCACAATTCTAACAGAGCCGATCCGAGTTTTGGAGTGTTCAAGCTCGGCTCGTCTAAAATCTATCGAGCTCAAACTTGAACTCGAGCTCTCTCTTAAGCTCAAAATCTTGTTTAAGTCCGACTTGTCATAAGGGTTGCGAGTTTTTCGAACTCGGCTCAACCAAGACTCAAATAAATTTGTAGACGAGATTTGCTAGTTCAACTTTGGAAACAACTCTAAAAATAATATAATCAAATTTAGGTTAGTTTAATAAAATTATGTTGAGCATGTAATTGAACCAAGAATTATTAGAAGTTTTAATTTGTTTCACAAGTTCAATCTAATATTAGATTATCTTATGCGAGTATGCTTAGACTTTTATAGACACAGTTAATTAGTATAAGGTTGAACTTTTGTTGATGTGACCCAAATATTAAATACCATTCCAAATATAAACATATTTTTCATAATTTAATTTAACACACACACACATATATATATATACACACCTGTATATATATAGATGAGCCTATAAACGAGATTGACCACAAGCTTACAAACGAGTTTATTCAAGAGTTTTCGAGCCGAGCTTTTAGGTGTTCAAGTTCGGCTTGTTTACTAAAACGAACCTAAAATTTTGTTGAAACTCGGCTCATTTATTAACGAGTCGAGTCGTGAATGAGCTTTTATTGAGCCGAGCTCCGAGCCTTTCGCGAGCGGCTCGACTCATTTCTACCCCTAGCTACATCCTCACTCTGTGGAATCATTGATAAATCTGAGAATGCTATTAATCTCCCTATAACTTTAATGTTTGTTAATTAATTGAGAAAAAAGTGATACACCATTAGATTATCGATAGCCAATCATATTTAATTTTCTCTAATGACACCTAATTAATCTCAAATTAAAACCATCTTTGTGATGGTATATGTTTGCTTTTGACTTAATTAATTGAAATGCAGAAGGTGCACTTCACTACAGACACACACATACATATATATATAAGCATTTCCAATGTTCTATTTAAATTGACTATTCTCTTTATAATAAATAGTCATTCTTAAAAATTTCATCTTCAACTCACTCTTTATTTCATTTTTTATCTCTAAAAATAAAATAAAATGACAAGAGTAAATTTGAGTATTTATTTCAAAAAGTCTACATTCACTTTTTATTTTAGTAGAGATTCGAGCATCTCTAATACTACTTTTATTTTAAAGAGTATTTTTTTATAAATAAACAGTATTTTAATTATATATAGTGAGATTAAAAAATGTCTTCAATGGTACTTTTTAAAATTAAATTTAAAGGTAAAAAAAGATAAAAATATATGATAGATTAAAAGAGTGGAAGTGGCATGGAAACTTGGAATTTGGTTAATAATATAAAGGATAGAGAGTGAATTTGACTCTCCAAATATAGATAGCCAAAACCACTCTCTATTTTATTTATAAATTGCTTCATTTTGTAGTTGGCTCTTTAAAATAAAGGATAAATGACTTATAAATAGTAAATTGGAGAGTAAAGAGCATCTACAATACTCTCTTTATAAGTCTAAAACTCTTCATTATAAAGACTATTCAAAAAATAGCTCTCCAACCGGCTCTTTATAATCCAAATATAGAATAGCTAGTGAGTTTGACTCTCCACTTTTAGATATTCAAAGTACACTTTTTTTTACTTTATAATTAATAACTCAAATTTCCATATCAATTTTAACTCTTTATTGGCCATGTATATTTTTTTATATTATTTGAACTCAACTTTACTAATAAAACATTAAAACTTAAAGAGTATGATTGGAGATATTTCTTATTTTGGCTCTTTATATTTTGATATGCTCTCTATTTATATAAAAGATTCTCTAATGAAACTATATTTCTATTGGTGGAAAAGTAATTAATGAAAAATAAAATAAAAGTAAAGAAACAACTAAGAATTAAATGTTTTATGGGAATTAACAAAATAAAGAGTAGCATTGGATCTCATTTTTATTTTTAATTTTTATAATTAATATTCCAAAATGTGTTCGCTCATACCAGGTTAAGGGTGAAACCTGAGCCTGAATTGGAACGGAAATCCAATTGGGTTGACCATTAAATGAGTTTTAATAAACTCATTGTTACTGGGGTTTGGAGATAAGCTCCTAATTAGTTTAAGTTAGCCCAACTCCTTATTAGTATATAAAACTAACTTTAATCCTAATTCATAAGTATCTACAAAAAAACACGTAAAAAATTCTCTCTTTCGTTAGTGTGCATATATGCCATCGCCTTGGTGTCTAGATGGAGAAGATTTTGTTATTTGTTGCACACTCAATCTTTCTCACAAGAAAATCGTTCTAGTGGCTTTTAGATTGCGGATACATGCAACATTCCCGCCATTCCAACTAAGGTGGTTCATGACGACTAGCAACAGGTTGTTTCTTGTGTATCAAATCGAGTTCTTCCGCTACACGTTTCAAGATATGTTCTCGACCCTCTGTTCGATTTTTCATTAATTATATATTATTTATTCTTAATAGAATACATTCAACTAAATATACTCTCTAAAATATGGAGCACAATTAAAGATGCTCTTAGTGTACAAATTTTTAATAATATTAGAAACATTTATCTTGGCGTGGAGAAATTATATATATATATAATTGATTTGACTCGAATTGAGTAAAGAAAAATTTAAGCGAAGAACTTTTAGGTCATCCAAGCAATAACTTCAAACCTCTTTACGACTTCCATGATTGCATAATTATAGTCAAATCCGGTTATATGGAATTAGATATTGGCACATATAAAAAATAATTGTTAAGTGTTATTTATATTTTAATTATAAATAAAATCAATACTATAATAAAAGAAAATCAACCTTGTTGAAAAAGTTGTTTGTTCATGAGAGGTTAATCTAAAAATCGGTTCGATGAGTATGCGAATTGAGACCCGTGTCCATGGGTCAACTCAATTGGTAAGCTTGATTGATTAAGTAAGTGAGATAGACATCATGAATGTGTAGGAGAGTCCATGTGACAAGATGTCCAACCCAGAAAAAAGGGTCGGACTGAGCCAATATTATTTAGCTAGTAGGCGAGGCCTAACTGACCCGATTTTTTAAAATAAAATAGGGTCGGGCCTGAGCCATACCTTCAGCCCAATCGACCGGACTAAAAATTTAGGCGATGGCTCAGCTCGGCCTGACCTAATGCCCATCCCTAGTGACAAGTAGTGTCACTTAAACCCTAATTAAGATTAGCCTTTTAGTAACTCCATTTACACTTTACACACAACACAACATCTTCTCCTAAGGTGAGAAGATGACGTCGGCCTCTAGGAGAAAAAGAGAGGATTTCATTCTTTCTCCCACCGAGTTAGAATTCTGCTTTGATTTATGTGTGCCATTTAGACTGTAAATGAGTTGAGCATTCTCATCCTAACACGACCATGGTTTGCTCACAAGACTGACACATGAATTCGATCCCACTAATTTTCATTGTGCATCTAGCTTAGTAACTCAACCCATTTGGTTTGATTCGTCCTTTATATCGTTAGTTGGTTAGACCAATACATACCTTCAGACACTTGATAGCAAAATTCATTCTAATAGTCCACGTAATTTATTTTGATTTAAACCCTTATAATGTTTAGAACGGAATTCTAGTAGAACACCTGAGGATAACGCCTTCTCTTGTTATGAATTATTTTACTCTTTTTTTTTTTGTGGGTAGAGATTCTGGTGTTGACTTATATAATATATAAACTTGGAAATCTGCCATCAACATCTGGATTAAAAAATTGCAGTAGGTAATCTTAAAAACTTGCAAGTTTCAACAAAGAGAGAATTAGTTTGGTTCAAATAATTTAAAAGTAGGGGAGAAACCACAACAAGAGACCCTGATGAAAGTTTTATATTGGATCTAAAGATTAATAATGGATAAATCCAAAACAGATTGATGTTATATAGTACTGCGATTCTTTTTTAAACAAATAAGAAGTAGTTCTTTCTTCAAGAGTTGTTATATCACTCCCAACAAAAAGCACTAGCTGTTGGTGGGGAAATTTCACAGCTGAGAATGCATTTAAGTAGGACTAAGATGGAGCTTCCGCACGATTCCCCTTCAAACTAAATTTTTTAGGTCTGTTTGGAATACATATTCAGCCAGTTCATTAATTTAATTTTAGAAATTTCGGTTATTTCAGTTCGATTTCATATAATTTTTGAAACAACACTGATCAAAATATTCGAATAAAGCGACCATTTGTGTGTGTATACGTTAGAGTGGTTTATTATGTATTAATTTTTTAAAAAAAAAACTAGAGTGGTTTTGTGGCGAAATGTCACATGGAACAAGAGTTGATCTTTAGCTTATAAATTTCACTAAATTAGGTTTGACATTTTTAATGGTGCACAAATAATCACCATCATTACGTAGCTAGATTTCCACAGACCGCGCCAAAACAACAGGCATTATGGGTCATAATGCAAGCATCAAATATTTATGAAAGTTTCACTATTTTTCTAAAAACTAGAAAGTTATGCCACAAATGCAGCTTCGCCACGAAGTATTTGATAACATCACAACTATACGCGCGATTATGGTCTAGAAATTTACTGGGCAGGTTCAAAATCAGCTGTTGGTATAAGTTCATGTTGCTTCTTCATTTTGTTGGGTCGACACCACATGTATTTTCCTATTGAAGTGATCCTGTAGTTTGCAACAACAATTATTCAGAACGAGAATTAAATGAAAACAAATGTCATTAAGAAAGCAATCATGTATTAGTCAAAAAAGAAAAGAAAGAAAGCAATCATGTAAATATTAGAATCAGAATCATACATCCAGCACAATTAATGACTATTACCTAAAGGTGAAACTAAATTATTAACACAAGCAAAGATTGGCATCCATTCACCGTAAGTTGGCGTTGAGAAGACCAGTCTCTCCTTAGTTTTCAGTTTCACACCATTTACATAAAACGTGCCATACCCAAATGTCCCAATAAGTATACTATCTCCAATGAAACACAATCTATCAGGATTTATCTCTGTTATATATGGTGAACAACTTGAACCAGTGGCGGAGCTAGAAATCTGGCTAAATGAGGGTCGGATCTGCTTAACCAAATTTCTCACTTAGCGATGTGTACGACAAAAAAATATAAAAATAAATTAAATTAAAATAAATTAAATATTCGAATACATGTAGTAATTAAACAACTATTTTTGCACACTAGAACTAAGGGATGATAATTGTTTTTGACATGTCGCAATGACTTGAAAGAGTTGTAAAATGACCTCATTATCAATAGGTACAAAAATTTCTTTCTCGATATATACCATCAGGAGGTCATTCATCAATTGATCTCCCATTCTGTTTCGCAAATCCGTCTTGATAATATTCATGGCAAACGAACTTCTTTGCAAGACTTCTCAAATCTTGAATGCTGGAGAATTCCTCATCATCTTTCATATTAGAAATCTAAGTCTGAAACTGATGACGAAGAATCATAAGTTCTTCCCATGTGAAGTCTTCTAGATAAAGTTCTGCAAGACGAACTAACTTTTCAATATTGAAATTTGCGATTGAGTTCTTTGGATTGAGATAATTCATACAAAGTAATTTTGTATTCGTATTTGAAAAACTAATTTTCATCTCTTGTATAAGTAAATCGAGAACCTAAAAATAAGAAAAAAGAAAATTTGTTAATTTGGCGCGATGGTAGTATTAAAGAGAAGATATAATTGGAAGTAAATATATGTATAATTACCTGACAATAAATCTCCACCCGATAATGATGATAATTGGTAACACGACCATCCTGCTTCATACGAACATGGGATTTTGATGGTATCTTCCATATTAATAACATCAATGGAATTAGCCACACAAAAATTCTCCACTTCCTCTAAGAAGTTGTCTCATTCATTCTCCCTAAAATGTTGCAAATCCTTTTTGGTTGTTGAGATCAAATACATAGCTTGAACAATATTTTGATCTCTTTCTTGAAGAACAAGTGACAAAGCATCTACTAATCCAAGTATACGTATCATCAAGATTAAAACAAAGGCAAAGTCATAGGTCTCCATCCTTAAAAGCAGAGTCTTAGACAAACCTCTTGTATCTGGATTTGAACCATCATCATACACACCTTGAAGCACTTCAATTATTGAAGCCCACATCGATTGTAAATGATTTAAAGTGTTGAAGTATGATCCCCATCGAGTGTCTCCTGGTCTTTTTAAGCTAGTTTCTTGATTTAAGCCTCTGTCACTGCTAATTTCCGTACGTTCAAGACGTTCAACAATATTGTCATGCTCATTTGTTGGAGTATGTCTGCTCTTTTGCAAGAGTATCCACATTCATTCACATTTAAGGTGACAACACTAAAGAAATCGCTCACAGCTTGATGATCTTTGGCAACAGTAACAACAACTAATTGGAACTGATGAGCAAAACAATAGACATACTTAGCAGAAGGATTTTCTTTCAATATAAGTGATTTTGAACCATTGAATTCCCCCATCATATTTTATGCACCATCATATCATTGACCCCTCAGTCTTGATAAAGATAAATTATGTTTGGAAAATAGAGAGTCAATTCCTTCTTTCAAAGTTTTTGCACAGGTATCAGTGACACGAACGATGCCTCAAAACCTTTCTATAACTTCTTCATTATCATTAATATACCTAAGAACAACTGGTTTTTGTAGTGCCGAGTAAATAACTATGTCATCCGCATTAAAATTAAACTCATTATTTTCCCACTCACATTTGCATCCGAAATAAGTGTAACACCGGGAGTTCTTGAAAATTCGACACTACTTCTCGGTCACTTGGTCTTGGTTACAAATATATCCATAGACTAATCAAAAAGCAAAATAATAATAAATTTAAGTCAATCTAAATCAATTCACCTAACAATTACAAGTATCCAACTAATTCAAATATTGCACTAAATTTAAGTCAATTTATTCTAACAAAATAACCTATCAATCACAAATAATAACAAAATTATTAGACACCCAAATCGATTAACCTAATAACTAAAAACATCTAACTAATTTAAATCTAGTAATTAAATCCATTCAATTACAAATAGTAAAATTATGTAAGTCAATTTATCCTGAGAAAATAACCTATCAATCATAAATAATAACAAAATTATTAGACACCCAAATTAATTAACCTAACAACTAAAAACATCTAACTAATTTAAACCTAGCCATTAAATCCTTTCAATTACAAATAAAAAAATTATTTAAGTCAATTTATCCTAATAAAATAACCTATCAGTTACAAATAATAACAAAATTATTAGACACCAAAATCAATTAACCTAACAACTAAAAACATCTAACTAATTCAAATCTAGCAATTAAATCCATTCAATTACAAATAACAAAATTATTTAAGTCAATTTATCCTAATAAAATAACGTAGCAAGGAGAGCAACTGAATTAATCAATAATCTCAGTTAAAAAAAATTAATAACCCTAATTAAAATAAAAACCAAATCTGAAAATAAGAAGAAAAAAACCATACCAATTACTAAAGAGGCACAACAACGTCGGCGGAGGAGGAGGAGAGGCGGCAGAAAGGTGGAGCACGGTGGCGTGGACACTGGAGGGAGGCTGGAGTCGGCGTGGAAATGTGGAAGTGGAAGATTGGAGTTTTGAGACGAAATGGGAAAGAAGAAAAGAACATTGATTTGGGGCTGGCAAGGGTTCAAGTGACCAGGGCAAAACGATTTTTTTTATTTAAGTGGTTGTTTCGCCCCACGGATTTTTTTTAAACCGTAGGGCGAAACGACGTTGTTTTGTCCTGCGGTTTAAAAATAAAAAAGACCTTTGTGCTCCTACAGCTTGCTTCATATTCTTCGCACAACAACCCTAGGTTCTCCGCCTCCAAGCTTGATGGGGGGCTCTCTAATAGAGGCCAATGGCGGAGGCCTGCTACATGGGGCCCTAATGGAGATCCTCCACCGCCAGTGGGTGCTGGGGTCCCACTGGTCCCTTAGTGGCTCTGCCATTGACTTGAACTCAAGTTTCATCCTTCATAACCCCGATGCCACTCTAATGGTGCCTTTTTAAATAGCTTGAGAAACATAGCTTATCATCCACTTGCGACAAATGGCTAATCCTTTCACACCAAATAGGAAGCTGCAGTTCAGTGTGTTTATGGTGGAATTTTGCAAATTCCTTAGATGAAGACAGAATTGGAAGGAGAACAACTATTTGATTGCTCAGGAAGTCAAAAGCTGCAAACAAGGAAGGAGTTCTTAAAGAAGATGACAATCTCGTAAATATTGCTCCAACCACCTGAGTGCCTTAAGCTCGGGACACTAGAATGGAAAGATTTGTTGTGTATATGGCAAATCTTGTTATAAGATGGCCAAGGACAGCAAGAGGAGGACACTCAATCAATGCAAATCATGTTGCTGTGCGTAACAAGTAATGACCAAGGACAATAGAAAGATGAAGGACCACCATTTTATGCCATAAATCCAGGACACCAAATAAGGACATTTGCAAGAGGAATTGATGGAATTCATACGGAATTTCTTGGCTGTCAATCCAACAGAAGCAATATAAAAACACAAGGAAAGAACAACACCGAATCTCTCTCTCAACCAAACAACATAACACACCATGGGTTCTTTTTAATTTGTCAACTTTATTTTATTTCATGTCCTCTATCATTATTTAGTGTCCTCTGCAATATTTTTTCAGTAAAATTCATGTACTCAACATTTAATTTCGATAAAACTCTCATTTTCATTTCATCATTGTATTTTTTTGCTATTGTTTCAAAGAGGAAAAGACAAAAAACAACGAGTTCATACATTTGCTCATTTTTTCAATTGTTTGATTAGAGTTCAGATATTTAGAGCGCAATTCTAATTCTTATTCCGATTTAGGAACACCTTAATTTCTTGACACGCTCGCGCACCACACCAAACTCACCAAAGGGTAGCGTTATCTTCCCAAATTTCTCTAAGAAAATTATGGGGAACACAGTGATCGTTTCATCAGCCGATTGTTTCCCGTGATTTTCTTCGTTCGCAAGGTAACGCATGACACAATTCACGGCTCCGTTTAGTGACACTTGCTGCATAAGAGTCACTACAGTATAAGGAAGAGTTGTCTGGATTCATGGGGCTTTATTGACAGGAGTTCGATTACAGTTGTCTCGATTAGTGACCTTACTATTACAACCGTATAATCATCAACGGAGGAATCATATCCAATCTCCAATGCACGAACGTCAGGAACATCACCCTGTCTGGGTACATCCAAGATTATGTACTCGCTGGTGCTTGGGTTCCACAACACAAACGTAACTTCTTTATCATATAACCCCAATGTAATGCACAAAATACCATCGCAGCTACAATGAAACTGGAAACGAAATTCTAGATCGCAACGGCATAGTATGGTATGTTAAGCCATTCCTTCTCAATTAGTTCATTATGACCTGCATTCTTGTCTAGTACTACTACCCTACCTTTTTCTCCGAATCCGCTCGCCCAAGCTATGATAGAATTGTTGCAACTCTGGCGTTGTAAGTGAGCTCTAGTGAAATACGAGTGGCCAATCCGATCAAGCCACTGCTTAGAAACACACTTGAGCTGAATTAATGATTTTGGAGGATGCTTCAACAGGATTTCTTCTATGACATCATCTGGAATTAATTCTGTTGCATTGGTGGAATTATAATTAGTGTTTTTTTCTGTGTATTCCGAGTCGGGATCTGCGTTGTCATGGCTGTTTTCTTCGGAGAATACAAAATGGTGACGGCTTGATTGGCCATCAAACACACACAAATTTTAGTAATTCTCAATGTCGTGTTACAATGAGACTCCTAATCTAAATCCTAATTGAATAAGTAAATCTAATTAACATCAAATCAAACTCCTACTCTAATAATGAATCCTAATTTAACTTACTTAAATATTCCTACTCCGGAAAAATATATTTGGCAGATTTTGATTTCTAACTAGTTAGTACTCAATATCATATAAATGACATTATTTTTATGTCATAAATCGATCGCAATCAAAACTCACAAATACTAGAAATCAATTAAGCTATTTTAGTGTTTGATTAGACCTTCCTTTTTTTTAATTATTGCTAATGAGCTAATTAAATAAGAAAAAGAAAATCATGGCTATGTTGTTAGGATGTTTTGTATCGTTCTTCGTACAACACAATAAATCCATAATTTCTAACAAGCTTAGTTCTTATCGAATATATCAGCACAACCTAAATGCATTGACCTTGGTCCCAAATATCGATACTGTTGTTGTTTTCCAGTTCTAATATGCTGCAAGTTAATCAAAAGAAATCTTCAACTTCTGTTACAGACAGAGACTGAAATTTCTTCGAAACGGGTCGAAATCAAAATTAGTTAAGATCAAGAAAGCAATCTGATCGGAGATCAAATGAAACCTAGAAAAGAGAAAAGAGACGTACCTGGCTAAACTTGAGGGCATGTCTTTCGCCGCTGAGCTGGAGGCTACCGAAGACGAAGACGAGCATGCCGCCAGCAGGCCTGCAAATCGGTGGTGGAAATGGAGTGCTGGCACTGATGGATTGCCAGCTTCGCCGACGAGAATAGGAAGAATGAGGAGAAGAGAGCGAGAAGTGGATTAATCGTCATCGGATATGCCTGGTGGAGATCACGGCGGTGACGAGGAGATCGAGTGACAGCTCTGGATTTTACTACAAAGACTTTATTTTGTTAAGAACTGAGGGCAACTATAAAGTGTTACTACAATAAAGAACTTTTAATAGAAATTTTTTTAATAAATTAAATAATTAAAATTTAAATTAAATAATTTTAAAAATAATTAAATAATAATTATAAATATTTAATTAATTATAAAATTAAGTAATTGATTAAAATTAAGTAATTAATTAAAATTAAATAATTAGTAATTAAATTAAATAATAATATTTAAAATTAAATAATTTTTAAAATTATAATTAAGTAATTATCATTTAAATTAAATAATTAATACTAAAAATAAGTAACTTAAATTTTTAATAAGTTTTTGTTTTAAAAAATTGTCATTGTAATATCATCTTAATTATAATACGTGGTCAATGTCTAACATCAATCGTGCGTCCAATGATGCTAATCATTGGATGCACCGTTTCATACTGATGAAGCGGTGCAAAATGGCCCCACTATTTATGTCTTTTCTTTATTTCGGCCTTTTCTACATTTTTTTATTCTTTTTTGTTCTTTTTTTAGCCTTTTTCTTCTTTCATTTCTTATTGGCTAGGCATGGTAAAATTTCTGCAAAATTCAAACGGGTCTTTTCTTCCATCAGTTATTTTTCAACCATTGTCTTTTTTATTTCCCTAAAAAAACCATTGTCTTTTTTATTTTTTTAATAAATTTTTTATTTTTTAATAAATTGTACCACACTATAAATATATATTATTTCTTCATAATTAACACTTTATCATCCCCAATTTTTTATCCTTCCCTAAATAGAGATAAAAATTAATATATTTTTAAAATTTTTATTATTTAATTAATTTCTTAAGTTGCATAATTTATTTTTTAATTTAAATTTCTTGTTAATTTATATAAGTTGCTATTATATATAATTTATTTTTATTTTATATTTTTTAAAATTTATTGTTTTAAAAATTCAATTAAAAAATTTTCATGATAGGTATATTTCAAATATTATTTTTACCTCAAATACTAACTCACAAAATATTTATGTCAAATAAATATATTTGTTATTTGTTACTATTTAAATATTATAAATAACTTAAATAATGAGCGAAGTGTTTGCTGATCTCATATAATATATTGAGGTTAAAAATTAAAGAGAGATAATATAATGAGTGAGAGATTAATGAATTACTAATGTGACAGTCTCATCAACTCCTAAAAGGGTTAATGCATTAGAGATATCATTAGAAGTGAGAAGTCGGGTTTGAAAACAAAAAAGAAGGCGAAAAGATAAAAAAAAATTGGCCGTATTAAATTAGAATGTGAAAGGGATAAGAGACCAAATTTGAATTGTCAAAGGGTAATCAACCGTAATTTCCTCTTTGGTTTATATTTCGGTTTGATCATATTTGGGTTTGATGGTTTTATATAGTTTTAGACCCTAAGCTAATCAAATGTTATAACTTTTGGGCTTATATAAAGCGCTCATGACATAAAGATATCCAAAAAAATCAAAATTAAAAGAAGACGCCCAAATTTATAATTTTCATGCGTTTCACTGAAAAATGTCAAAATTACAAACATTTCTTTCAAAAAATTAAAATTACATAAGTATGCTCGAGTACATTTATATACTTATGTTTTTTTGAGTTTATTTTCAGTTTATTTTTTATTTTTTAAATTAGACACTAATGTTTATTTTTTTCTTATACTTGATTTTCTGTTATTTTTCTATTTTAATTTCAATATTTCTTTTCTTTCTGTGGATGAACTCTTTTTATTTGTTTTTTGAGCCCAAGTTTTTTTTTTGGTGTTTAATACTATGAAAAGCAAATAGAAACAAAAAATAAACCAAACAAATCCAAACTTAAAATGTGATAGAAAAACAAAAAAAAAATAGAAAATAATATAACAAATAAAAAAAGAACATTTAATGAAATGAAAATTAAAAAAAAATAATAGAGAATAATTAAGTTTATGTAGGATTGTCAAAAAATAGGATTATTTTTTGGAGAAAATAAAAAATATTAAATAAAGAAAGATAGAAAATTAAAAAAAGAAAAAGAATTGCACGAGGATTGAGATTAGGCCATAATCCAACTATAAAACCAGAGGAAAAGTAATAAATGTTAAAGTTGGCGTATTAAAAAGTCACATCGAAAGCTATACAGAGCAAATTTTGAAATTTCATAAGGTGTGGGAACATACAAAGAGCAAATTACTTAATTCACTTATATTAGTTTGTAATATTTTTTTATATAAATGGAGTATATTTATTACAAATTTACTTTCCTATAATTATTAATTTACAGTGTAACTTTTCTTTATTCATTGTTTCATATTTTCAAATTCATGATAAACAAGTCTTAAATAATTTTTAAACAAGTTATAAATAAATATACAATATGCAGATACTAAACAATTTCTAAATAAGTTTTAAACAACCTAACATGTTATAAAAATATGTTGAAGATATTTATTAATTGTATATTCAAATATTAATGAAATTTAAACAAGTCCTAAACAATCTTTAAACAAATTATAAACAAATATATAATGAACATATACTAAACAAATTCTAAATAAGTTTTAAACAAGTTAACATATTATAAAATGTGTTGAAAATATATATTAATTTTATATTTAAATATTAATAAAATATAAACAAGTCTTAAATAAATTTTAAATAAATATATAATAAATAGATTCTAAATAAGTCATCAAAAATCGTGAATCTATAATTTATAATGTTGGATCTATGCACTAAAAATTTTGATTTTTCTTTTTATAAATAGGTATTGTGAATCCGTAATTTATAAACTTAGACTACAAATATGTGTATTTAACCCTAAATGGGCCATAACATGATCAACGCCATCACCAGTAAACAGAAAGTTAACAAACACATGCCAAAAGCAGTTGACACGTGGCACAGTTGAAACCTGACATTTCTTTTCCGGGCGAAATTTTTGGAAGTCCTTGTGTTTTGAGGTATTGTCCGTTCTGATCCACAAACTCGAAAATTTAGCCGCTCCGCCCCTGTCTCTTAACCTCAATAGTTTTGCTAAACAAAAAAATATAAAAAGACAAATTTGCCCTCACTAAAATCCCAAATTTTCAAACCCTACCATCTCATTTGGAAAACCCATTCCTATTTGAAACTACTCTTTTCATTTTCTCAAATCTAATCTCTCTCAATCACCACAAAACAGACAGAATCCACCAGACCCACCGCCATTCTCATCTCTCTTTTTCTCATACTCCGCCATAACCACCACCATTACCACTATTCACGTCTCTCTTTTTCTTAAACTCCAGTGTCGTTATCGTCTCTCCCCCACCGTTCTCGCCTCTTTTTGTCCTCTAGCCAAATCACCTAGATCTAAGAAAATTCATCTTTCACTCTCTCGTTCTCTATGTGTGTTCAAACAAATCAAATTCCAAAAAATGGAGAAGACCCAGAAAAGCAATTCTTGAAAGTTGAAACCCTATGCCTCTCACATATCGCACTCTCTCTTTCTCCTGTCTTGAAATCCAACAAACTGAAAGCTTTTGAGAAGTGATGTGATAACAACAAAGAAAAAAAAAAACTCTTGAGAAGAGAGGTGAGGAGCAAAATCTAGATGGCGAACCCAAAAATTGACGAGAAGAGATGGTGGGTGTGAATCTACAGATTATTAGGTTTCTGGATCTTGTTATTGGTTTTCAATGAGATGGGTTTTAGCCCTTGTTTGGATCCTTATTTGAATAATAGAAAAGAAATAAGAGTTCTCTTACAAGAGAATTGAGAAGAAAAGAAATTGCATTTTTCTTGTATTGTTTGGTTGCTTCAGCCTAATTATGAAGTAAGTGTAATTTTCCTCTTAACCGAAAGACTATTTTCCCCAAAATCATCACTTTTTAATTTTCTTTTTATAGAGGGTGACGTTATCATTTCATTCAAAATTTCTCCTTATTTCCCTCTTTTCTCGTCAATTTGGAGAGAATCATTGCATAAAAGGGACTGAATTCTCTCTAACTTTAATCATTTCATTTCAATTCCACTATTTAAGCATTGTCCAAACAATAGATTGAATGGAAATCAGTTTTTTTTTTTCTTTTCACACAATTCTATCAATCCAAATAAAGGCTTAGGGTCTGTCATAATTGCATTTGTCATGTATGGAAGAATGGATTTTAGGATCTGTCACGTTTTAATTGGTTTTGTGTTTGAATAAATTATTGGCTTGTAATTTGTCGTATGTGTTCATTCTTCTGGAATTATATTTGTGGTTTTATTTTATTTTGTGGGTTAATGCAAAGGAAGATGAAGGATGGAAGAGAGAAGAGGCTAAAAAAGTCTTTAACATTTAATTATTAATGGGCACTTCAGTTACTAGGACATAGCATGTAACAAAATTGATTGAGTTAAATTAGAGGAATGGAAGAGGTTAATTTCTAAATTTATAAATTGAGATGTACAATACCTCAAAATATAGTGATTGGCATGAAATTCGCCCTTCTTTTCCTTACCTAATCCTGAACCCAAAAAAACCGACTGTTGATACCGAGTGACCGAAACATTTTCATTTCATGTGTTCAAACTCCAAGCAACCAAAACAACTGTAACTCTCTCTTCTTATCTACGCGTATCCCACGTGTTCATCTCGTCTGTCTACGCTTTGACGTGTCAACTCACCAAAACCTCACACGACACTCTCATCTCACCAATAGAAATACTCCACGCCGTACCAACGCATCATCACGTGAGAGTCGTGTGACCAGATTTAGCCAAGCCAACAACAACCGGCCTCATAAAATCCAATGCAAATTGTCACGTGCTTAGAGTTTTAGCGCAGAGACTTCACTTGTACGACACTCCGGAACTTACGCATACACGAGGTTCAGCCTTTATCCGTCTTCAATGTTTACTGGTTTCACCTTCCCATGGGCTCATCAGGGGAGCAGAGACAGCTCCCGACCACTGTGGTGCCTAGATGACACGCAGATCCGTCATAGTCAAGTCTCAGACCAGAGATAAGCTTCCCAAACTCAATTGGGTAGGCATGTCTAACTCAAGACAGGCACAACACCTACGACACGTACTCCACACATTCCGCCGCCCGCAATCCACACTTTAGCTCAACAGCAAGCATCTCGCACATCCTGCGTGTCACGACAGTTGGACCATGACATTTTGTCTCACTCAATTCATGCACGCCCCCGTGCATGAAGGGAACTATTTCCCATCCTTCAAAGGTTGTTCCGGATCAGTGTGCGACTACCCTGCCTACTCGTCTCCATCTTTGAGGAGAGCCACATGCGCCAGACCCCACTTTACTTTGGGCATTCACCGCGTGGACTCGAGCGCTTGGCGCAGTATCACTGCAACTTCCTACCTACTGGTCCTCATCTCCGAGAGGACCCAACTGCGAACACCCCATCTGCTCAAAAGGTGCAAGCATCACTCGAGCTCAACCGCGCCTCCTGTCTGACTAGCCAGTTTGGTATAGAGCGCTCAGCAAACTATGCAGCGTGCACACTTCGGGCTCTGATACCACTTGTCACTGTACAACTGTCATGACACACAGGATGTGCGAGATGCTTGTTGTTGAGCTAAAGTGTGGGTTGGGGGGGCAGCGGAAAGTATGGAGTACGTGCCATAGGTGTTGCGTCTGTCTTGAGTTAGGCATGCCGACCCAATTGAGTTTGGAGAGCTTGT
>CAODLS010909280.1:0-12957 GCA_948243855.1 Flueggea neowawraea | reverse complement strand
ACTACGCCGGACGAGGGGATTGGTAATGTTAGGGTTGAGGAAGGGGCTCCCAATGGGGTTCGAGTTGTTGCCACGCCTAATTCGTTGAAACCGATTTCGGTCCCGCAAGTTGCGAAGGTTGTTAATGAGAGTGATGGTGCAAAAACGTTGCCGCCTTTGGCTTCGTATTCGGATGCGTTTGGGAGCTTTTTGGAGAAGCAGAGGAAGAAGTTCTCGTGTGGGGTTTGCGGCGAGAGTTGTGATTCTAAGCGATACGAATACACAAAGGTCTATCTGTAATTCTCTCTCTTGTTGATTGCTTTCTTATGAGTATAACGTGCTAATAATTCAAATTACAGGGTAGTTATGCAATGTGTGCGAAGTGTTTTCAGAGTGGGAAGTTCGGAGAGGGCAAGTCTAAGGATGATTTTGAGGTGAAAGATAGTGTTGAGGGGAGTGGGAATGAAGGTATGTGGAGTAAAGAAGAGACTTTGCTTCTCTTGGAGTCAGTTATGAGACATGGAAGTGATTGGGACCTTGTTGCCCAACATGTTCGAACTAAGAGTAAACTTGAGTGTATTGCTAAGCTCATTGAGCTTCCCCTTGGGGACTTTATATTGAATCCTACGAATGGTCGTGGTAACGTTAGTGGAACGAATGGGAATTTGGGTAACTCAATACAAGTTCCACCATCTACATTGAAGCCTCAAGAGGCAGCGCAGAGTGAGGATCATGAATGTGCCAATGCGAGTGAGCAGAATGGAGATGATGCAGCAGAAGGTCCTCCATTGAAACGAAAATGCATTGCTTCTCTTTCAGATGCTGGTAGCAGTTTGATGAAACAGGTAAGATGTGCTGCTGCGAATCCCTTTTGTATTTTACATTAATGCACTAGTAGCTTGGATTGGATTGTTTTGCTGAGTAATACCGAATAGACTACTCATTCTAGTCAACAAAAATTCTTTAGCCTCGTTACCTGTTGCATTTTCAATTACCAAGTACATTCTCTTAACTGTTCTTTTTATTGCTATTAATAGTTGAAAATATTTCCATTAGATTGCTCTCATCTCAACGATGGTCGACTCAGATATCACAGCTGCTGCAGCCGAGGCGGCTGTTGCAGCACTATGCGATGAAACCTCATTTCCAAGGGAGATCTTTGATGATGCAGATGATTTTATAGTCAATGGCTTGGAATCCCCTACACATCCAAATAGGTTGGTCTCTAATTACTTTCTGCTTTTGGATGTCCGCGAGATGATTTTCTAGATTATGCTTTTTGTTAATTTATTCTTTATGAATTTCTTCTATTTTAGATCTCATGAAAAGGAAGACTCTGATGTGAAAGAAAAGCCTACTCAATCAGGTATTACTATAAATGGAGCTTCGTCAACTGATCTTCATGATATCTTATGTAGTACTATATAGGCACAGGGTAGGGTGTAGAAATTAATCTTAGCAGGTATCAGGCTTCTCCTCTTTTGGAGTTCCTTTGTCCAGTCTTTATATCTGAAATGATGCACATAGCATAGCACTACTCTTTCTACTCTTTCGGTTTGTGCTTGTCATATGCATATGACTATATCGAGTTTTTCTTCTCTTTCTGATGGGGTGGAGAGTGACACACACTATGGTGCCGAATTCGTCATTATGGGTAGCAATTTATCCAGCATCAATCCCATCAGTGGTTTATGCCATCTTTAGCTGGTCTTTTCATAAATCAATTCATGAAGTCTAAATATGTAAACATATTCCAGAAACTGAGGAGACAATGCAGAACGATATACCTCTAACTTTGCGACTCAGAGCTGCAATTGCAACGGCTCTTGGTGCAGCTGCTGCTCGTGCCAAGTTATTGGCTGATCAGGAAGACCGAGAAATTGAATATTTAGTGTCGATTATAGTTGAAGCACAGGTCAGTTGACAGAAATCCGGTTTATGTCCATTCATGCATTTTAAAGTGAGATACATGCCATTTTAGTAGCTTGCAACCCTTAATGCTTGTTTCATTGCATGAATGTAATATCAGTTGAAGAAATTGCAATGCAAAGTCAAGCATTTCGACGAACTTGAGGTGATCATGGAGAAGGAACATGCTGAATTGGAGGAATTAAAAGAGCATTTAATTGAGGAGCGGATCGATACTTTACAAAAGGCAATTGATGCTGGCGTCTCTAAATGGGAAGATCGTGATCCTATAAGCCTTCAAGCTGGGGGTGTATGTTGATCGCAGTTTAGATATATAAAGTAGGTGAGATTCACCAATGAGTCTTCTAGCCTAGTGGTACTGAAATCGTCTCCAAAGCGAGGAGTCAAGGGTTCGATCGCAGTGGTAACTAATGTAAAAAAAAGGTAGGTGAGATTCTATCAAATATCAATTACTAATTTCCTGTGCTGAAGGGTAGTTGTCTGTTTTTTTTTTTCTTTTTCAGTTTCCAATAGGATTGATGAGCTTGTGTTCTTACCACTAATTGCTTGTGGCCAATCGAATTTTGGTTTCTCCAGTCCTGTGTGTTTTTTTAGCTTAGCGGTTCTTCCTTTGCAACCTAATATTCACAATTTGCATTGATCAACTGCCTCAATTTTTAACAATTGATTACAAACGATGAGCTAAACACAATCTTCCCCTGAAACTCATCTGCACAAAGCAATGCTAATCTACCCTGTAAAGAGCCTACTGAATTGAGAAACTTGGAAGCAATTACGAACTGAATCTTGAAATTTTTGAGGTGACAAAACCACTGGTGGTTTTGCTGCAAAAAGAGGCAATCTACGAACAGGATTTGACGAGCCCCAAATTTTGGAAAGTTCGACCTCTGAAAAAGCTCCCGACGAGGAAACTTCTTGCTGCCTCTGGAGGAAATTTCGAGGAAGTATTGAAGTTTCCCCTTACATGTAAAATGGTTTGTCCTATTTGTTGCTGAATCAAATGTACAGTTTTCGGTTCAACAGGAATGCCAGACACATCTATGACAACAAAAGTATCTTTTGCTTTGCCATCGTTTGTGGAAATCTCTGCTCTCCTGATGCACAAACCGTTTTCACGAAGTATCCTTGTAATGTCCGACAGAAGTCCGACACGGTCTTCTGTGCAAAGCTCCAGTTCCAGTTCCTTCAAAACAATAAAAACTGACATGATGATCAAGTGAAAAGATTCCAAGAGAACTTGAAAAAGGAATTAATATTTAGGATTATTACTTCGGATGTTCGCCTCTTGATAGCTGCTTCAAGACAGTCTGTAACACGTTGTCGCTCGGCTTCTGCGCTTATAGGCAGTCCATCAACGTGTCTGACATAGTATTCCTGCAAAATTTCCGGATTTCAGAACAAAGCTTACATTGAACTTGACATGTCAAAAACCCGTTTTTCTTCATGTAAAGCATGTACCTGATATGCTTCTGTTATTTCTGTAATGACAGTTCCATGGAACACAACATATTGCATATCTGTTAGAGCACAGATTGTGTCAAACAACAACTTTGGCCCGTCTAAGGACCTCATGGCAACAACATTTTAATCTCTATCTGCATAATCCGAGACAGTAAACAAAAGGTCTTGAACTGACATCGTCTTGGGACTCGAATCTTTCAAAATCTCTGTCAGCAAACATCATCTGATGTAATCTTCTACCGGTGTGTACTTCCGCGGCCGATGAAATGTGCATTCTTCGTGTCCTGAAATTTCCATTGCCTTTCAGAACATTACAGAGAAGTTTCTTGATTAAAGAGAGCCTCTTTGGGTCTTCAATGGCAAATCCAGTTGACTGATCTGTTATGTGGATGACTGCTGCTGCTCTACCGTTGTGTGCCCAGATTTCTGCATCCACTACATTGCACATGAGATCTGTCAACACTGCAGACACTTCAGACAACAAACCAGGCCGGTCGCTCCCAGTAAGTTCAATTGAGGTGTGTTCTTTAGAAGGAAGAACTCCACTTGGGTTCCTCTCAGTATTGAAGATGAATGCATCAGTTTCAAGAGCCTGCAAACTATATCCACTAGTTAAAATTGTTGCCTTCATCCAATAGTTCTGTTTTTATGCAGAGCATGAGACTAGAACAACAAAAGCTCAACCTTGTGAATGTAACCGATAGTGCCTTCATCTTTTATTTTCTTTCCAGCATGGACCAGTCACATGAAACACTGAAAGTTGAGTTTCAAAGTCAGAGACCAAGAAACAAAGCAATTTTGATTTATGATGAGCAGTTATTGACCTTACCATCCATGAACCAGCCTCCATCAGAAGACATGTAAGCTTTGGTTATCACCAATTTTCGGTCTGTGAGGACCTGAACAAGTTCAAGTAGAGTTTCATGCCTGTTAATGGTATCCACCTAAACAAATATTACCCTGTTAAAAGCATAAAAAAACTTATTTTTTCATTTTTCGAGCACCATTATTAAAGTTTCTACCTGTATGACTGTGGCATGTTCACAGGCATCATTGTTAATGACCACTTTGCAACCACAAAATGCAGGTTTCATGCAACAGCAAAATCATATATTGCCAAAGGCGGAGTTAAGACAGAAATGGAAATACCTTGGAGGGTCCATTCTCCTGATAAGCTTTGCATACTCATCGTTTTAGTCTTCCATTTCTTGGTTCTCCAAATACTTAAACAGAGAAAGAGAGGAGTACAATTTCGAAGTTTATATCTGAAAAAAACTGAGGAATTGTTATTTGGCAGAAACGAAACGATTTTGCTATAGTTGCAACGGCAGAGGTGGGTGGCTTACGTGTTCTCCACTTTTTAATGGTTCTGATAACAGTTAAAACAATTAAAGCTCACAAACTGGACCTCATATAAGTGAAATTTCTTAGCTCAAAAGACTTGGTGGGTGCTTTGGACGTTTTTGAAACTGTCACATCTCGTCCTGTGTTATTAATTTTCATGAAGCTGCTTTAAGGTATTATGTCAAATTTAGCTTAACAGTAAAATAAACGTATTTCTCATTTTAGTCACAAGCAATCTTAATTCTTGAGCTACGGACTTGTAGTCTAGTGGTATTACAGAAGATTTTTCGTTTGAATTTGGTGTATGCAATACAGATTATCAACAAGTTGTTTGTTCAGCAGTAGATGATACTCTAATTTGCGATAATGATTAATGTTGATTTATCAAAACGAATTAGTAATGTCTAAACGTTGTATAAGGTTATGGATAGGATATTTGAGGTACGATCTAACTAGAAGCAACAAACCAACAATGATGTTAAAATCATTGTGTACAAGCAACCTAGAGATAGTTGAGCTTCCCTTTTGTTAAGGATAAAACTATGACAGCAACCACTGTGATAGAGAACTAGTTAACGTGGCAACCTTAGGAATTGACTCTAAATATTTGACAAACTGCCAATTTTTTAGTTCATTAGCACCGAAGCAACAACCAACAAGAATATACATCTTTGTTACCCCTACTTTTTTTTTTCCTTTTCTTAAGAAATTTAGATTTTGAATCTGTTGAAAGGGTAGCTTTGCAAAGTATCTGTTGTTGCCAATTCAATCGAAGACGCGTCGCTAGAGTTTCTTAATGTTGAGGACGACTTGACGAGGCAAAGTTGATGCTTGCGATTATGAGATTTTAATGAGAACACCTCATTTTGGACTGTAACATTTACATTAGGAGTTAAATAGGACAACTAGACACCATGTCCTGGAATTAAAAGGTTCCATCTTTGTTGGTCCACGTAGTTTTAGTCCAGCTGTTTTATCACATGTTACGAAGTATAAAAATAAGTAATTTTACAATAAAATTCATTGTTTAGTTGTGGTAGAGTCATCTAACACTAAGGAGTCACAAGATTAATTTTCGATATAAGGATGAATGTAAAAGAGAATATTGGTTATTATTAGTAGCTAGTGTTTCCATTGCAGGCTTAAAAAGTACAGTAAGGCAAAGAAAATTTACCGAGATGGCAAGCTTCATAACCTGAAACCGCGTATAGTATATTTCATTAATATTCTTGACACCATGAAGCTTCTGCTTCATGATATATCATAACAAGCCAAAGGCAACACAGAGTACAAGCCATTATTTGCTAGCAGAAACAAGAGAAAATTACACTACCTCAGAAGTCCTCAACTTTTGAGGATTTTGATTCGTCAGCAGAAAGTAATAAACTTTATTATTATTAACAGAACCAGGTTACTCCATTTTTGGATGCTTTCATCCAAGACAGATGCAGAACTTTCCCTGCGACCCGGTAGCGCAGGTTGCACTAATAAACTTCCCCTGGAGAGCCTTTTTGCACCGGGCAATGCATTCTGGAAGTGTGCATGGATTGAGTTGGATGCTAAATGCATTCTCCACAATGTTAGGACCCATAACCAAAACTCCAACCACAATAACCAAAACCACCAACTTCACTCCAAAGCCAGCCATTCTCTCTTATCTGTTTTAAGCTAAACTTAACTCTGTGTCTTGCTCATGAACAACACATCCTTCCCATTTATAGCCGCAAAACTAATCTAGAATCATTCCCCATTATCTTGGAAATTAATTTTATACACCAATATTAATTATATTTAGAGCAATTTAAGATTTAGTAGTGTTCTGTGCTTACTTCTACATCCATCACGGGCAACCATTATGAGCTGCAGTTTTCCCGGATTGGTGTAATTCCATCCAATCAGAGACCGACATTGCGTAAAACGACAGATTGTTCATTGTCAGTATTTTCCAGGTGTAGGTTTTCGATTCTGAGGTTTGTTTTCCCAATCAATCTCCGCCATTCTTCAGGCTTGATTTGGTTTATTTAAACTAGCAATGTGCCTACCACTTTCGAGAATTATAGGTTCCTTTGTCCATGAATAATATAATCGCTCTCATTGGTTAAGAAAGCTCCAATGAAATATTCCAAAACGTTGTAACAGCTTTTAACACATTTTGTATTGTGTTTATGAAGAAATTTGCTTTAGTGTTTTAGGCCATACCATTTGGCCCACGAATCAAGTAACGACCTGTGGGGTGCAACAATGTAGGGACCAGACTAACAATTCAATTTGTTGAACTAGAGGCGGATTCCTTTCTGGACCAAATCTTGTGTCAAACAAAAAGCAAACATGCAGGGTATAAATAAGCCAAGCTGCTCATTAGTGATTCAATATTTGGTTCAGTAAAAACTTGTTCGTACTTGACTCAATATATGAATAAGTTTAAACAATTTTGAAGTTTGATATGTAAACAAGCTAAATGTGAATAATTTCAAACTAGATCGCAAAACTTGCAAACAATTTGATAATAAGCTCGTGAATATGCTTGATAGTAAGCTCATGAACATGCTTGATACGGGACTTGTGGACATTTTTTATATGCTTTAATTGAATATGTAGAGAAATTTATCTAAATTGAATCCATAATCAACTCAAAACTTTATCTTTTAAACGAGTTTTAGATGAGCTTAGCTTGTTTTTCAATTAATGAGTTTAAAACAAGCATGCAACAAATTTAAATTAAATTTGAAATAAGTCAAACTCGAGTCAAAATCCACACAAGCTAGTTTAATTCGAGCCCCTTAAATTTTTAACAAGTTAAGTTTAAATAGAAATAAAGGTTGGATCAAGTTCGAACTAAAATTCAAAATCTTTTTATTAAGCAAAACTTTAACACTAAAAAATATCAATTCAACTCGATTGTAGTTCTAACTAATGTGTTGGTTTGTCATTATTTTTATATTTTTTAACATTAAATACATATTATTTTAAGATTTATTCAGAGATTAATAGTCTATGAATTAGTTTGTGATATCCGGAGTAATTGTTTTTATATCAAATTATTGTAATTTGTGTTCGCTACTACTTAATATCATATTGGTTTTTTCTTTAAAAAAAGAAAAAAAAGACTTCAGTAAATATCTGTGTTGCTGTGACCCTCAACAATCACCCTATGAATTACAAGTTGGAGAAAGTGTTAATAGTTAGGTCTATTGTGGTAGGAGAAAATAACACTTTTCCTTTTTTATAATCACTTAAACACTATCCATTAAACTCTCAATCCTTTCTACTCTTAGTATTGTATACGATTCTAATATTAATGAGTTACAAGTTTATTAATAGTATTTTTTTTAGAATGAGTTCAAATCTATTTTGTGGTTATTACCCTTTTTTTGATAAATAAGGAGATGGATTGATCAGTTTTTTTGGGCAATTACTAACATTATTACAAAATATTCAAACAGTCATAATTGAGTTTATTGAGTGCCAAATCTTGTCATTGTAGCTCTACTATTAGGGCGAAGCTAGCAACAACCCAACTAGGCGTACTCGAATTCATTTTTACGGCAAAACAATTCGTGCCTCTCAATCTCTTGTGCGACGAGAACACACCATATTAACTCGACTACTAATGTGGTGGTGGGGTTGTCTAAAATTGCATTTTCCTTTTTTAATGTAAACCATAAATTCGTTACACGGATAGATCAAACATTAGGAAGACACAATTCAGCTAACATTACGAGCAGCAAAAGTTGTAGACCTTCTCACATAAATAAGAGAGTGTTTTATTAAAAATCTAACAACACTATTATCAACCAGTAACAACATCGAGCTTCCTTCCACCTTCTGATTTGCGATAAGGCTTGTTCATGGGATGGGGACTTGAAAGTTATGGACCAAATTGAAAATCACGAGCTAAATATAACTCTTGGCTCTTTATTTTTCTCTTAACCGAACCGACGAACCGTATTCAAATGTCCCAAAAGCGTTATATTTCTCGAAACAAACGTAAAGGAAATGAAAGATGAAACATAAATCAATTAAGCCCTCTTGGAAACTTGCTTAAAAATAAGAAAGAGGTAAATACCATATAATAAGGTTTGATCCTATTTATGGGGATTCTATAAATATTTCATTCTAAAAAAAAGAGAAAGTTTGAAATAATTAGAATTTTTTTAGAGATTAGATGCATTTATTAATTTATGATCTGGTATGTACAGAATGAAAATTTCATTCTAGATTTTACGGGAATTTTTATGCCGGTCTATTATGTAGGTGTATTTTATACTGTTAATATACAGCAAACACAGCGGCATTCGACTTATTTTCTCCAAACCAAAAATTGGAGGGAACATCCTCAAACCGCCAAAACCACAACAATGCCGAGACGCCTCCTCCTCCTCAACTCTTACTCCGACGAAGACGAGCCGGAAGAATCAAACAACAATCAACAACATTTTGAAGATGATGAAGTTCAATTCCGACGCAGTTCCGTCGACTCTCTTCACTCTTCAGCTCTAAACCCTAACCCTCCCGAACCGGTCCAGATCTCCGATGGCGACGAAGACTTCGTTGACGTCTCCGATAGCCTCTCTCCTCCATCTTCTCCTCCGGTTAATTATGTGCATGTATCTTCTTCTGATGAGCCGCCTCCCGTGGCTCCGGTGGGTACTAGTGAGAGCTCAGGTTGTCCGGTCGAGGATTGTTTGTCGAGGATGGGGTTGAGGTTGAGGAGATAATGGTTGGATTCTTATATTCGTGGGGAATTCGGGGCTCTGCTTTGGGACTTGACGCGACAGGCATTGCCAACCTTTGTTTCGAGCAATTCTTGTTTTCAGATATGAATTATTGTGGCAGTGGTGTGCTTCCTCTCAAAGTGGATTCAATGCAGCTGGTTGATCTCCCAGGACCCTTTGTGTTACAGGTTTAGTTCTGTACTGACATCGTGTTTGGGAAGTCTTTCAGTCGTGCAATTTGATGATCTTACAAGGAGTTGTCTGTTTCCAGGTTGATGAGATTGTTAACATTAGTTGTCCCCTCAAAGGCAGGTATCAGGAAGCTCCTGCTGAAGTCAAGAGGTGCCTGAATTTGTCAATGACGGATGGTATACAACGTGTTTTCGGCATGGAGTATAGGCCTATCAAGGATCTGAAAGTTTTGGCTCCGGCAGGGTTGAAGGTTTGGTTTTCTATTGATTTTACTTTATTCAAGTAGCCTTCAGTAGATCCCACAACTAGTAATTATAGTATCAAGTCTATATTCGATATTTATTCATTTAAAAAGTTTTTTTGCAGTGTAGATTGATTCCTCTGGACTTCCAATTGCTTGTGTTAAAATTGACTGCATTAGATTCATATGTGATGAGGAGCAGAATTCAGGGAGAAGAAAGAAGATTTCCCGTGTCTTGACCTATAACTAGAGTCTATTCAAGGGGTCATAATTTTATTTAATGAGTTTTTCTAGTTATGGAGATAACTAATCGATTGGAATTCCAAAGAGAACCTGATTAATAATGTTGACATGGAGATAAGGTGTTTAGAATATTTAGTGTCTAGATCAATAGGAAGCAAATTAAAATCAGTTTCTTTATCAGAATCAAATTCATTTGCAGAAGTTATTCTTACAAAGAGTTGGATACATTGTCATTTCTCATATAGGTTGTCATATGTAATGTGCATATACAGCATGGGCTCCTAATGCTGGTCTTTGAAGCTGTAGAAGTTCTAGGAGGAATGGTTGAGGAGTTGGAGACAGCACGCCAACGCCTTGTTGATGAAGCGAACAAGCCACCAAGGGGGAAAAGGTACGTTTTGTAGAGTGTGGAATGCATTAAGCACTACAAGGTTGCCAGCATTCTTTATAAATTTAATAGCGAGAAGCTATTATTTTTGCCTTCAGAATAGGAAAACAAAAAGTAGTGCTTTGAAAGTTACTTGATGGTTGTCGTGTAATTGTTCTTTGCATATATTGTTCTGAGAAAATGTTTTGATAGTAGAGGTGTGCTATATACCCTGAAATCAGTTTGTGTACAGAGGTTGGGTTTTTATTTTGAATGCTTTGCATCTGCGCTAATTTTTTTTTTGATAAAAAAAATTGGATGCATGTTCTTTGGAGATGATTTTGGTCCATGATTGTGTAATATATGGTTCTTGCTTTGACTTTGAAAAAATCATGGAATTCATCCATATAACATATCTGCAAGGAGATTCATATGTAAATCACACTTAGTGATTGCATCAGTACATATTTTCTAAATTTAGAAGGTTTATCTATCTGTCTTTTTTGTAGGAGAAGCTGCTTCTCTATGATTTCAATTGGTCATTTTTACTGTCAATGTGTATAATCTGTATGTCAAGTGCAATGACACTGGATGATTGAACCACTTGAAAGTTTCAGTACTGATGCTATTTCTTCTTCATATTTGTTAGATCGAAAACAGGAGTTGTTCCTTCTTTAGCTACAAGGGCGACTTTGGCTTCATGGCCCCAAAATGATGATAGTATTCCCGGGAATGTCAATAGTTCTACCAATGTCCGTGGGCATACCAATAGCTCTGTTGACATTTCTCGACCCACCAATGCATCCATATTACCTAATGTAACTCCCTTCCAAGTAGATAACCAAGGTCTGGTTAGATTTTCTTTAGATGCTCTGATTTTGTCAATCTACCTGCCTGTTCTAGTTTCATTCTGGCATGTATAGAGTGTGCATGCCTAAATGGAACCTTATGTGATAACAATCTTTCTATTGTTGTCTCAGAAACAGATATTTTGAGTTTAAGAACACTCTTCACATAATAATTTGTCCACTTTGTATCCTCATGACTGAAGATGTCGGCTGGTTTTTTTTGGCAGTTCAATGAAGTTTGGTTCATGTTGAAACTTCCTGCAATATGCTCTTTCTCATTCCAACTCAATTTTTCTGGCAACAAGAAAATACCACTAAAGGTGATTTATTTCTGGATTGACGTCCTTTAGGTGCTAATTTGGTTGAACCTGGCATTCATACAAGTAATAGAATATCAGAAGAGTTTTCTGTTCCATTGAGGGCACAAAATACCACTACTAACTCATCAAATGGTGTTACCTCTGACTTCGAGGAGGTGCATATTGATCCTCCGCCCGTTAGCAGAGAATCTGTTGTCTCAAACCAACACTCTAATCATGTATCAGATCATAAGGATTTGTGCATGGTTGATGAGTTTGAACATCCCATCATCCTATCTAGAGATCGTGAAATCCCTTTTACATACTTGGCTAGTTTATCATCCAAATGGGCTTCCATGAAGGAGAAAGCAGCATCTGTGCAGGGAAAAGTGAAGATCAGTTTGGTTTTTACATCTCTTCTTAATTCATTTATCTTAAATTGCTAATTTCCAGGATGCAGGTAGATGAATTTGCATTCAACATCTAGAATAGATTGTTATTTTGGGTACAAACGTTTGTCTGAGAAAAGAATGGGAGGAAAACCATAACGTTTTTATAAAGAAGAATTCCTTTTCCTTTGCTCTATACTTCTGAGTTTTGACCTCTGTGTTTATTGGATGGAAGAAAAGAGTTTTCCCTATTTTTCAAATTCACACTGAAATACCATGTGCTAGGACATCAAGCAAGAATCTTTACATTGCTCTCTCTTTCTCTCTCTCTCTCTCTCTCTACCCTTTTCTGCATATGATGATCATTTTATTGGAGATGAAGATGTTTTATAGGTGTCTTATAGTTCCATTCCTTGTTTTGCTTATCTAATATTTTAGCACAAAAATTTTGCAGTGCTTTTTGACTGGCGTGAAGGAATTCCATTACCAGCAGAGAACAACATATGAGCTTCATGTTTATGTTGATGATGGCAGTCTCATTTCTGAGATTCTAATTGATCACAATGTGAGTTTAAATGGAAGTTTTGCCATGATGTTTTAGAGAATTCAGCAAGTTAATCAGCCTTGTTTACTCTTCAGGTAATGGAAAATAGAATAGGTCATTCTCGTCAGGAGGTTACAGCTGCCCTCTCTTCTTCAGACACAAAAATAGTTGCTGAAATGAAGGACACACTGAGACAGTTCCAAAAATTCTTAGCAAATTTTGAGGTGATTTTGATGAATTCTGTTATTTATGAACTTGTGTTTGATTATAATATAAACTGATTTATTATCATGGAGATGAGTGCATCTGAAAAGCCACATTAGTTATTGGTACTTGTGATTTGAACTTGATGGATGCAGCGTCTCATTTCATCATGGAATGCTTTTGTTCCAGGGTATAATGCTGA
>CAODLS010909197.1:0-14519 GCA_948243855.1 Flueggea neowawraea | reverse complement strand
CATCAGTTGGAAAATAATCTGGGTCTACCGAATATTGGGGTTTTGATAGAATTAGTGTTTGTCGCATGTTAGTTCTATTTGAAGTAAAAAAGATATGCATTTTGGATAAATTTAGAAACACTCATGCTCAAATTTGTTAGTTTTTCTTGTCCTTATTACACTATTGTTATGAGGTGAATTTACCAGGTTTGTGCAAGAGATGGGTCCATCTTTCCATCACCTGTGTTGGGTTTAAAGTTTAGAACTTTAGCTCTTGTTTTGACTACAAAAAAACATGTTTTTTCCTGAGCATTCTTTTTGTAACAAACCAAAATTGTTACTATTTTGACTGATTAAAGTGTTACTGTCTTTGTCTCTGTGTTGCCTCTGTGCAGTGTCAGAGCTAAAATTTGATGTGTTATTTTTTTTCACTTCACCCTTTCTTATGTAATAAGGCTATAATTTCTAATTATTTAATTAGCTTATTTGATGATGATAGTTTTTAATTATTTGATTAGTTTTTAATTGCTCATATACAAGTAATTGAGGACATGTATGTGTGTACATTTTAGTTTCTTATTGATACGAGGATGAATGCTTGTAAGATTTTGAATTGGGATGTTATATAGATGGGTGGACACAATAATCATAGAGAGGCTATGGACTGGCCTAAAGATATTGAAAAATTCTTTTTAGAGATTTTAGTAGAAAGGGTCAAGCAAGATCCCAATGGAACACCAGTCTTCAAAGGAACTGATTGGATAGAAATTGATGAAGTTAAATTCTTGAAGTTTTCCCTGAGATATAGTCCTGAGAAACTTAAAGCAAAATATTTTCGAATGTGAACTATGCATACAAAATTTAGTGAATTGATCAATAACACTGGTGTTACGTGGGACTCGAATTTTGGGCAATTCTTTGCTAGCGAGACCATATGGGATGATTATCTCAAGGTAAGATAATGTTTTTTTTAAACTTAATCTATGACTAATTGTGAGTTACTTAATATGTGATTAATTACATTTGGCTTATTATATTGCAGCGAGATAAAATTTTCAAAACTTTCAAGAAAAAAGGTTGTGAGCTTTTAGTATTATTAGGGGTGGTCTTTAATAATTCTACAACTACTGGTACTTTTCGCAATGCTTCAACCGTAGCACCTCAAACTTCAGAAGAAGAACAGAGGATGGAACAGGAGTATTTAGGTGTGAATGAGGAAAATCATGGTAGTAAAGGAAAACGTAGTTTAGAAGGAGATTTGGAATGTTTGCTAGGTAATAGAAAGGTAAAAAGGAATTCTGGGAAAGATAAAGTTGATTCCCTTATAGATGTTTGGTCACAATCATTTGTTGCGAGAAGAGAAAAAGACTTAGTGAAAGTTGAGAGATACAAATCACAGTCAAGTGAAGTTACAAGTTCCATGACAGAGGAATTCTCCATTAAAGATTGCATGGCTGTATTGGATAGTATAGATAACGTTGGCACAATTTTTTACAACAAAGGCATTGAATACTTTCTTGATCCTAACTGGACGAAGATCTTTTTGCTCATGCCTGAAGACAGGAGGAAGGGTTGGGTTGATAATTTGGCTTGAGCATATTGTTTGTGTTGGCATTTTATGGTTTGGTTATTAGCATGTACTATGATAATTTGGTATGTATTGAACTTTATCAAGTTTACAATTACGATGAACTGAGATGAGGTTTTTTTCGTTGTTGTTATTTCTTCGTATGTGTTGAACTTTATTTAATTTATAATTATGATAAAAAATTTATTTTTTTTGTTTTATGATTTTCGATCATCATTGTGCAAATTGATTGATTGTGCAGATTTAAAATGTCACGACACCTGGATATGGATATTATTTCAAATTCGTCAATTAACAATTCAAATTCAGATGAAGATGATAACGATCTTGACATGATGGTGCTCATATTTCTGAAAGAACACACCTCTGCATTTATTGATAGAATTCCTTGTAGGACATCAATGCCTAGTGGAAAGGAATACATCAGAGAAATTTTATGTGGAAATCCTATCCAATGTTATGAATCATTTAGGACGAAGCCACATGTGTTTCTAAACTTTTGTGATAGGTTAAAGTCGTTAGGTTTCTTGCAAGATATCGAAATGTTAGTGCAGAGGAAGGTTTAGCAATGGGATTGAGAATTCTATGCCATGGTACCAGGCAAAGAATAATATGTGATTGATTTCAACATTCACTTAGAACAGTTCATACTTGGTTTAAAAGAGTTTTAAGAGCATTAAATGCTTTTGCCCTCAATGTAGTTAAGCCAATAAATAAAGAGAAGTGCAACCAGAAATTCAAACAGATCCTAGATGGTATCCACATTTCAAGGTATACTTTCCTTGATACTTTATACATTACGATTGACATTTTTCTTATAAGCTAATTAGAGTTTTATGATACCACTAGAGTTCAATTTTTTTATGAGTGTAGGATTGTATAGGTGCCATTAACGGTACTCATGTGGCAGCATGGGCACCGGCATCGAAACAAAAATCATTTCGCGGTAGAAAAGTTTTACTTGTGACCCAAAATGTTTTGGCTATTTGCTCACATGATATGATATTTACTTTTGTGTATACTGGTTGGGAAGGAACGACTAATGATTCTCGTGCTTTTTATGATGTCGTAGTTAGAAGTGAAAACAAATTCCATGTTCCTACTGGCGGTAAGCTTTTTTATAGCACATTCGTCTTGCTCATTTTAACAATATATTATCTCGTCAACATATGATTATTAATAACTTTTTGTACTTTTGTGTAAATTACTACTATGTTGTTGATAGTGGTTATCCAAATCTCAAGGGGTTTTTAGCTCCCTATTATGGTGAACGCTATCACCGTAGAGATTTTTAACGAGGTCCAGGAATAATAGGAAAACATGAATTGTTCAACTATATGCACTCATCTATTCGTAATGTTATTGAACGCTCTTTTGGTGTGCTTAAAGCTAGATTTCACAACTGTAAGATATACCCAATTATCCATTAAGGCTTCAAAGGTTGATTCCGCAGGCATGTTGTGCATTACACAACTTTATAAGGATGGAAGATAGAGCTGACAACTTATTTACTATCTATGGTTAAGATCATTTAGAAGTTCCCGGTGAAAGTTCAAACACCATTCAAGAGGGACTTTCCTTGGATATGACTAATAATGATTAAATGCTTTAAAAAAAGGGAATCTATTGCTATTGTCTATGGAACAATTATAATGCTAGGCATCATAGTCAATCTATGATAGTGTGTTATGATATTATATGATATTTAATATTGCTAAGTTGGATGTTTTGACAACTTTTACTATGCAATATGAGTTGGACTTTTTTGTTACCTACATGAATTTCATAATTTGAATTAATCATACTTTTTTAAAAATGTTTATTCATATTTTATGAATTTAAATACTTTGACATAAATCTTAGTATAGTCAAAATTGGAAAATAATGTCACAATTTGAACATGTTTTCTATTTTCAGTATAAAAAATTTATAGAAAATTGGTTGAATTTGAACAAGTTTTTCAATTTTCTAAACTAGAAAAGTGCATAGTTTTTTAATGCGTTTTTTCAGTTTTCCATAATTTCCTTGGAATTAGAAAATTGAGAAAACTAGAGATGGAAAACTGAAAATAATTTTCTGTTACTGAACACACCTTATGAGTTCCTGTCATGAGTTAATATTGTACAAAGTCTCCAGTCCCTTTTCCAAATTCATTTTTTCCATCTGTAATCCATTTACACGTGAAAATATCACTCTTCCAATCTTAAAAAAAGGACATGCATGTGTTTGAATTCTAAAGAATGGATAATTGGTTGTTGCTTAGGTTGGAGGATCATTGTCTACAACAGGCGTGTTGTTTGCTTTGGACTTTATGAAACAAGTAATAAGAATCTAAGACTAGCAAACGCACATGAGATATAACCTTATGGAACACACATATGAGACTAGAAAAAAATGTCAAATTTGAATTTCATAACTCCTAGGATAGACCTAATATAGTAAGCAGAGTTTTCAAAATGAAACTAGATCAATTAATTCGGGATGTAAAGGAAGGAAAAATATTTAGAAGGGTTAAAGCATGTAAGTTTTTATATATTTTTTAGTATTTTATTTAAGTATAATATTACTACGTTCATTAACATATGTAACTTATATCTTAGACCAAACTCACCATGTATGAATGATAGTAAGTGTTCAAGTATTTCTCTAAACAATTTATTGAGGGGACAACTATTGGCGAAGATGGGTATCCATTGTATAGAAGAATGGATGATAAAAGAACAATTGAGATTGGTAGTGAACCGCTCGACAATAGATTTGTTGTAACACACAATCTAGCGTTCTTGTTAAGGTATGAAACTCATATAAATGTTTTGTAGTGCAATCAGAATCAAGCTATTGTTGGAGTATTTTTGATAGTGCCTTAATTGAGTTGTTGAGATTGTGAGAAAAAAAATTGAACACAAGCAATTTAAAGTGGTTCAGCTAATGTGCATACGTCCATTACCTAAGTCTCACCTATTAGGATTTTCACTATCTCGATCATTGATTCTGGCTCAATCCAACAAGGTCAATACAACAAGGTTGATTGCAGTTCACAGTTCTAAAGTCAATACAATAAGTTTGATTCTTAGCTCACACCTGTAAAGCCTAGCTCACAAGGTTGATTTCTATTCACACATCTAAGGCCTAAAAAATGTTGATTTTTCTCAAGGCTCACACATCTAAAGCCCTTACAATATTGTTTTCTTAGGCTCACAACAAACTTTTTCCACGTCCAAAGTGTATATAAAGAGTTTACAAATGACCAACAAAAATGGTTGGACTTTTGGATAAGAGATGAAGAAAAACTACGCATATTATGTTAATTTTGACCTATTTTGGGAGCTTTCAAAGATGGTGAATGTAAGCTTGATAAACCAAAGTGTGAGGGCCTTAATTCTAAAGTTTGAAGTCCCTTTTATAGTATTTTGAAGGTGCTTGAAGTTGTTCTAATCATTGGAGTAGCATAGAAACCCGTTGAAAAATCAATCATAAAGCTTTTTGGATGTTGTCAGCTATCATTAGTCGACTACTAAGGTCATTAGTCAACTACTAGCCTCAAATTCACTTCTGTCCATTTGGCTAGTTGACTACCAGAATCTGTTGATCGACTACCAAGCATCAACTATTTGTTATTTAACCCTTTTTCTTTGAAAGATTTGACTTGTAAACCATGAGAATGTCATTTCAAGTCAAAATTGAGTAATCATGATCTTCATCAGTCGACTACCCATCTTTATTAGTCAACTACGAAGTGTTTTTGCTCCATTAGTCGACTTATGCCTTCATTAGTCGACTACTACCATTCTTGATCATTCTGTTTGTTCATTAGTCAACTTCCAACATTCATTAGTCGATTACCAAACAACCTGAAACATCTTTAATTGATTTCTTCACGCACCAGTCGACTTTCGAACGTCATGGGTTGAGAACATGATTTTATTCACCTTTTTTGGTCTTCATTGATCATGAATTTGTTTTCTTTCTTAAAGAAAATCTTTCTAAGTTTTGTGTATTAATCAAAACATAGGAGGAATCAAATGTTAACCACCCTTGGTTCAACAACTACCAAGTACTTATTTAAATACATCAGCAAAGGAAATGATTGGATTACCGTAATTTTTTTTCAAAGTGGTAGCAATGGTGAAATATTGGATGAAATCAATATGTATTATAATTGTAGGTATGACTTTCTATGTGAGGTGGTTTGGAGAATCTTTGGTTTTCATATCACTAGTTGAGAACCAACAATGCGGTTAAGCTTTCATCTCCCTGGTGAACAAACTATTATATTCAACGATGATGACCCAATTGATGATGTTGTTAAAAGGTGTGTGACGATAGCTTTATGTTTTTACAATGGATGAAAGCTAACAAAGAATATCCTGAAGCAAAAGAATTGACTTACATTGAGTTTTCTCAGAAATTTGTTTGGAAGGAAGTGGAAGGATATGATGATGCAAAAAATGGCAAGAAGAAGACTAAGAAATGATGTCCAATGCAGCTTGGAATGAGTGTTGGGAGATATTTTATGTCCAACATGTGTTTGTTAATTATATTACCTTAGAATTTTGCTTAATACAGTCAAAAGCCCAATGTGCTTTGAAGACATTAGAATTGTGAATGGTGTACAATACCCAACATTTAAAGAAGCATACTTTGCATTAGAGCATGTAAAACATGCTCCTTTATAAGGATCCTCAAAATATATTATTTTATTTTTGTATGCTTGTTAAGTTATCTTGAATTTTGTGTATTGGAAATAGAATATATTAAAAAATGAATATTTTATTAATAAATTCAATGAATATATTAAAGAATGAATAATAATATATTAATTTTATTGAGTAACTGTAGCTCCAAAAAAAATGTTAGTTAATTTATTAGTAAAATACTGAGGGAGAGAGTTGGATTGTCAGTGATGTTAGAGTTGAGTTCAAAATTAGAGATGAATATTATATTTTGAGGGAGATGTTAAAGAGTATTGTTGGACATGCTTTTAGGGTTGTTGGATGATGATAAGGAGTACATTGATGCAATAATGAAAACTTCTTTTTGGGGATCAGGGCATTGTCTATAACCCTTTTTGCAACACTTTTGTCCTCAAATTGTATGCTAATGCCTGAAACAATATGGGACAAGACATGGTACCTTTTATCGGAAGAAATTGTTTGCATCCATTGAATAACTGAGGTATGTTTTAACCAGTTTTTTTGCAAGTTCACATTTTTAAATACATGATTAACAAATATATATAATTGTTAAATATTTTTTTTTTCATTTGTGTCATTTTATTATATTTGCAAATGCCTGATGATCAAATGGAAACTATGCACTTACTGAAATAAAAAAGATATTGAAGCCGAGAGGCAGAAGTTTAAGATGTTATCTTTTATTGCCATTTACAGATTTAGCACCGTTAGAGGAAGACAATAGTAGGTTAATACAAGATGAACTTTTGCATGACAAATTGTCGTTGGAACAAGAGTATAAAGCCTTCTTTCGTCTTTGAACGACAAGCGAATGAATGTATTTACAACTATCATGGGTGTTGTTGTCAAAGATGAATGTGGTGTTTTCTTTGTGTATGGATATAGAGATACTGGTAAGTCCTTCATATGGAGGTCTTTATCTTCTGCTCCGAGATCAAGGGATGAGATTATTCTTAATGTAGCATCAAATAGAATAATAGCTCTTCTTATTCCAGGTGGTAGGATTACTCATCCTAGAATTGGTATACCATTGTGTGTCAATGAAGATTCAATGTGGAATATCAAATAAAAAAGTCATTTAGTTGAATTGATTGTCAAAGCTCGACTTATCATATAGGATGAAGCACCGATGATACATAAACACTGTTTTGAAGCATTGGATAGGGCATTAACATAGTGTTTGACATAAATGAATTCCTTAAAATTTCATGAAATTCATTTGCAAATCCAAATTCCAGTGTTTAGTTTGTTTTTTTAAAAAAGTCAAATCCAAGAATTGCAAATAAAAGAATTAGAAGTAAGCTAAAATTGTTCATTTGCAAATCTAAGCTAAATACATGTTATTTGCAAATGAATTCCATGTTATTTCTCTTTTGGACAATTTTCTCCCTCTCTCTCTACCTGCCACTTCTCTCTCATTCTATCTATCCCTCCCAATTCTCTTTCTCACCCTCCCTCCCTCTCCCCTCTCATTCTCTCACTCCCTCCTCTAAAAAAATATTTAATTATTTAACATTAAATTCATATTAATTAATTAAATATTTAATATATATTAAATAATTATTTAAATAATTAACAAACAATTATTGTTATAATATTGTTGTCATAATTTGATTAGTATTATAAATATAAGGGTATTTTAGTCACAATGTATAAATAATTATAATTTCTTAGTCACACCAAACAAATAATTCATTTGCAAATGATAGAATTGAAATTCTAGTATATATTATACCAAATACTTCAATTCATTTGCAAATCCAATTCCTCATAGATTTCATCTCATTTTATTTATAAATGAAATGAAATCTATATTCATATCATACCAAACACACCGTAAGAGATGTGCTAAGGTTCATAAGGCCTTATAGCACGGAAATACTTTTTGGTGGAAAAGTTATTTTCGATGGAGACTTCAGACAAATATTGCTTATAATTCCAAAAGGTAGTAGACAAGAAGTGGTGTAATATGCTCTCGATTCTTCATATTTGTGGAGATTTTGCAAGGTTCTCAAATTATCTAAAAATATGAGGTTGCAAACTGGCAATTCAAATACAGTACTGATGAGTTAAGATCATTTTCGGAATCGATTTTGAAAATTGGTGATGGCAAAGTGGATGAGGAAAATGATGTAGTTGATTTTGGCATATCAGATGATATATTCATCAGAGATTCTAATGATCCACTTGGAGAAATTGTTGATAGTTTATATCTTAATCTTATATAGAATGTTTGAAATGCAAAATACTTAGAACAATGTGACATTCTTGCTCCTACATTGAAAGTTGCAGATAAGGTGAATGATTATGTGATGTGGATATGTCCAGAGAAAGAAGTAAGTTATCTAAGTTTGGACAGTGTATGTACGGTGGATGTAAATTCAAGCTCCTATGAAGATATTTACACTATTGAATTTTTAACAGTACAGATGTCTCGGGATTATCAAATCAAAAATTGACAGTGAAGGTGAGTGTAGGAGTAATATTGATGCATAATATAGATCAATCTGTAGGGCTTTGCAATTGTACAATATTAATTATATATCGACTTGGACGACATGTGATTGAAGCAAAAATTATAACTAATAGTCATGTGGGTAGTCGAGTTTGCATTCCTCACTTGGTACTGACTCTATCAGATATTATATTACCTTTTAAATTCTTACGAAGACAGTTTTTATTAGTTGTTTCTTTTGCGATGACAATAAAAAAAATCAAGGTCAATCTCTATCGCATATTGAATTATATACGCATCGATCTGTTTTCACTCATGGATAGATGTATGTTACCAATTCAAGAGTTAAAAACATGTCTAGGTTGAAGATTTTAATATGTGACAAAGAAGACAATTCATCAAACTACACTCAAAATGTTGTGTACAAATAAGCCTTCTAAAATTTAATATGAGATTTTTTTGTAGTTATATGATATTTATATTCATAGAATTTTTTATTTATTTTTTATTTTTTTAAAATTTGGGACAACTTTTTATTATAATCTTGAATATTTAAAAGAAAATAAAAAGATATTTATAGTATCTCGAGACATCGATCGAATCTAAAACTAGTGAGACTAGAAAACAAGGTCAAAATTGAATTTCATATGCTTCTAATTTAGGTTTGACATTTGCATGTAGACGTAACCTTTACATGTGAGGTATTTATATATCACTAATGAGCAACCATCGTACCAATTGTCCAACGTTGATCATAATATGCGTCACAACACTCAATATAGAAATATTAAAATTTCTTCTTATGAAAGGTACAACTTGTTTAATCAAATAACTATACCACTCAAATATCAAAACATGCTAATGCTTGAACATATCACATAAAAGTAAATAAATTTTGCTGTAAAAGCATTTTGATCACCAATTGCATAAATTTTCGATATCCTGCAAATCAGAAGCTACAAGTATGGAGAACTTACTGCAACAAACATGAAAAAAAGGCGATCATTGAACACTTTCATCAAACTCCTATTCATCATTTTGTTTTCTGTCACGGATTTTAAGAACTTTCTTAAAAAAAAAAGAATCAATCTGTATCTCAATTGCGATACGATATATCGTAATCGATATTATATTATTACTCTGGGAACAAAACTATACTATTATGAGATATTAGACTTTTATTATTTTTTTAATGATTAAGATGCATTACAATTATAATGTCAATTATTATTCATTAAAAAAGCCGCTGAAAGGCTTCTATTAGTACATATTAACATGTACATGCTCATAAGTTTATGCAACATATAAACATTGCATTGTTATTGTATGTATGTTTTTGTGACAAGTCATTTTATTTACTTTTATTACGATTCGAATTCATAACCAGAATTAACTCATTTATCAATGAGTTACAAGCAATTGATATATATATATATAATTTGATGAAATGGTGTTCTTCTAGTTTCCTCAAATGAAAACGAGGTTCTTGATGAAAAAAAATAAAGGAGGTTGATTTTACAGTCCAGTCAAGACAGCGACAAAAAAAGAAGAAGAAGGGTAAACCCGTAATTGACTGCCCCTTTAATCCTTCGCCGCAATTAGGGGTTAAGGGGTCCAAACGAACAAACTCAACTCGCAAAAGTCCCAAATTCTCGACGACACACCTACTACTGTCTCTTCGTATCGCTCTTCAAAACGCTGCGTAGCACCACAGTCACCGATTCATATGGCGTAATCTCCAAATACTGTAACCATTCCTCCCTCTACACACACAATTTCAAGCATCCGCGATTAAACTAACAACCCTATCGCCTTATCGTCCTCCACCAAAACCCTAGAAAATGTCGGGCGGCTTTTTCCGGGTAAGTCATGTGGAGTCGAACCGTTTTCCAGATCTAATTTTAATTTTCTATATCCGATTCAAATTGATTATATGCCGTCGTTTTGTGTTGTATTAGGGCACTTCTGCTGACCAAGACACTCGGTTCTCTAACAAGCAAGCCAAGCTTATGAAATCGCAGAAGTTTGCTCCCGAATTGGAGCATCTGGTTCGTGTTGGTTTGATTCGGTTTTGTTATTATGTGTTTTGGGGGCTGTTATTGGAGCTTTGATTGTTTGTATTGCTCATTTTTGTGTGAATTGGTGTTTTTAATTAATAGGTGGATATGAGGAAGGTGAAGATGGATGTGGTTAGACCATGGATTGCGAAAAGAGTTACTGAGCTTCTTGGGTTTGAAGATGAAGTACTTATCAACTTCATTTATGGTCTTCTTGATGGAAAGGTGTGGAATTCTGCTGTTCTTAACTTCATTGGTCGTTCTCTAAAGTGATAGTGTTGGATTGATTATTGATGGAGATTTTGTTCTTGTTTTAGGGTCAAAAATCTGGTAGCTAATGTGATTGTTTGATATTTGAGTTCAGGAAGTGAATGGGAAGGAGGTTCAAATATCACTGACAGGATTCATGGAGAAGAACACGGGAAAGTTCATGAAAGAGCTTTGGGGGCTCCTTCTAAGTGCGCAGAGTAATGAAAGTGGTGTCCCTCAACAGTTCCTGGATGCTAGAGAAGAAGAAGCCCGAAAGAAGCAGGTTTGTAAGGTTTTTCATGTTTGGTTTACTATTAGTATGAAGGTTTATTCGCTGAGTAAAGAAGCATGTCTATTTGCAGGCAGAAGTGGATAGAATAACGAGTGAGATTCAGAAGAAGAAAGAGAAAGAGAGTAGAGATATTGGGGGAGAAAGATCAAGGAAGATGGTAATACTAACATGTTCATGCCAGAGCTAGAATTCTTAGAATGGGTTTTTTTTTTTTAACTTTAGTTTGTGTTTTCATGGCATTCAGCTACCTACTGCAATTATTTGGGTTTATGTCCTTTACCTCAAACTACTGTAGGACGGTGGGGCTGATACAAGGAATAATGATGCTGCTACCGGGCCGGTCTCAAAAGATGTAACATCAAGAGGTACAAGCCGCCATTTAGAGGAAGATAAAGAAGCTGAAAAGAGGAATGGTGTGAGAGGAAGGAGCAGGTTGTTTTTTATCCTTTATTTTGTTAATTTGACTGAAAACATTCCTGAGTCCTTGACGTGCACCTTATTTCAGTATGCACATTTATACAAAGCTCTGAACACGAGATAACATGGCTGTTTTTTAGTTACGTAATTCATCCTGATCAGTGCGGTGAAAGATTACCTAATTAACATAATTTGTCAGTAATAGTTAACTAATTTATTGTGATTCCACGTGATGTTCTATGATGTTTATAATTTTCTTACATTTATTTAGTGTTAACTTTTGCCACTTTTGATTTTTTTTTATTTTGTGTTGTTTGATATCTTTACCTGGGTTAAGAAAATGATTTGAATACCCTGCAAATTGATTTGCTACGTTTGTTGGAAATTAATTAGACTGTTTATACATTTTTTTGGCAATTTTTCTTCTTATTAGGCCATTACATTATTTGGCACTTTGCTGGTAAGATGCATCTCTCAAAAATGCTATTATTATGTTAAGTGTATGCAATCATATTTGAACTCCTACAGGGTTTCTAGATCGCCTCCTTTGGCTGATCGCTTACCCTTGTCGCCTCAGAATTTCACCTTGTGACTGAAGCATGTGTTTAATGTATGTAACTGAAATTCTGAGAACCATCAATTCTCCTGTGGGTTCATGTGCAATGATTCACTTTCTTGTAGTAGCAAGTCCTTGTCAAGTTCACGAAGTTATTCAGCATATGTCTAGAATTTCATGTCGGTGGTAATTTTTTTTTTGAACAAAATAATTCCAAACACTTTGAGATTTTTCATCACATGCATATGTGTGCAAATAGACCTTTTGAAGAGTAGGATGTAATGATTTGCATCGTAACTTGTTCATTCATTGATTATATTTTATTTGGATCTCTGATTCAATAATCTAATTTGGTTAATGTATATTTCAGTGATAGACGGAAGTCACACAGTATAACTAGGTCACCAGATACACGAGGACGTTCCGTTTCTCCTGAAAGGGGTTATCGCTCGTCAAGAAAACAATCTACTTCACCTTGGCAAAAGCATTCCCCTCGATACTCTCCTTCTTCTCCATGGAGGAGATCATCATATTTTATGCAAAGATCAAGGTCTTCTTCACGTCGTAGATCACCTTCTCCAGTGCCAAGACGTAGATTACGTTCTCCATACAGGCGTAGATCACCCTCACCCATTCGACGCCGCCGGTCACCCTCTCCCATTCGTCGCCGCAGGTCACCCTCACCCATTCGACGTCGCAGGTCACCCTTACCCATTCGATGTCGCAGGTCTCCTTCACCAATGCATGGTAGGTCTCAGTCACCCGTTACGCGTAGATCCTCTTCACCTGGATCTTCTGGGTCACCTATTCCTGCTAGGCGTAGATCACCTTATCCATTACACCGTAGATCCCAAAGATCTCCATCAACTTCTGTACGACACAAGTCACCTCTTCCATCTCGTAAAAGATCCCCATCTCCTCATCATAGGTCACCCTCACCGTATGGATCTAGTTCTCCATCTCCTGTTCGGCATAAGTCCACTTTACCGGCTGCCATGCGTAGGAGATCACCAACTCCTTCGCATCAAAGATCCCCTTCTCTTGGTGAATCGAGATCCCCTTCTCCAGTCAAGCGTAGATCCTTCTCACCAGTAAGGAATAGATCTCCCAAGGAGCTTAGAAGATCTCCTGTTGCTAGAGAAAGACTTAGGTATGCCCATTTTGCTAGCAAGTACTTCCTTTTTCCTTAACTTATCCATAATTTGTTGATTCAAAGTTATGTACAGGGCTGTGGAGAAATCCTCTCCTAGGTCTTTGATACCTCCACGCAGAGACTCAGAGAAACAAAAGGATTTGCGGGATAAATCACCAGCCTTTTCGCCTTCGCCAAAGAGGTCCTCAATGAGATCAGAATCTCCAGTATTGACTAGGAAAAAGACTGCTGGTGAATATAGAAGGTACTTAAATAATGTGATGCTATCTGTTGATGTTATAAATTCTTGTCTACTTTTTATATGTTGGGAAGTCATATTTTCATGTTTATAATTACAATTAAAGGTTTTCAAGTCCATATGAGAGTTCTGTAAAGCAAAGAAGCGATCTTTTGATATTATAAAGTGTTGGCAACATTTTTTCATTTCTAGACGTGCATATTCATGCTTTTCTAATCACAATCTTAGGTCATCCAGTCCATATGAGAGTCCTGTAAGAAAAAGAAGAGGAAGAACCAGTAACGGTGGGATTAGAAGTCCAGAAAAACGAAGAGAGCAGAAGCCACATCATCCAAGTCCTGACAGTAGTCAAGAAAGTGAAGAAACTAATTATGCTCGGTCAGTTCTCAATCGCTCCTGGGAGCTTTTTGCTCTTATTTTTTCTCATGTGTTTGAACTGACATTTTGACTACTCGAGGGTTCTGTAGTTCATGGTAATGATTGTTTTTATTGAAATTGTAGGCTCTCACTGAAATGTTCGGGGCATGCATATTCTGCCAACGAAAAGAAAGGTTCACCTATGAAGCATGTCAACAGGAATGGGCATTCTCCAGGTAGTAATAAGCTGGAGTCAAGGAAGAAGGACCAGGAAATAGTGGGGTATGTTTATAGGCTTAACTTGCTTGCTTAATTTGAGCATTCTACATGTGCTTGATTTGACGAATTGATTGATTGTATCTGAACATTTTTCAACAGCAAGAGGTCCTCAGGGAGGAGTGTTTATCTTGAAAATTCTGATGAACAAGGCTCCCCAACATTGCTTAAGGATGGGCAACGGCAATCAGTTGCAGGAGAAAGTCAT
>CAODLS010909183.1:0-23226 GCA_948243855.1 Flueggea neowawraea | reverse complement strand
TAACTAAAAACAAGAAACAATTCGTTATCAAAAATGTAACACAGAAGCTTGGCTCAGAAAACGCAAAGCCAAAGTAGGTTCCCCTTTTGTTTTCTAATACTCCGGGTTGGGACAAATGAAAATAGAGGATCTCATAAACACAAATGGCTTTGTTTTGAAGTTTTACAGTTCCTTCTTCACACGGACAGTCCCATGAAAAACTCGGTTTTCATCTCTCTAAATACTTAGATAAAGTTCCTCCCTTTCTCTCTCAAACTGCAACAAACAATAAATCCATGGAAGACCAATTATCAATAGAGGAACTTTCAAGAGTCATTGAAATCCTTGAAGCTCTTAAACAAGCCTCTCACGACCTCCAATCCCAATCATCTCCCAATTTCACCGACTCCGACTCTCTCACCATTAAAGCTCTGTTAGAGCTTGAAACCAAGTCTGAAACTATCCTCTCAAAAGAACCACATCTCTCAACTCTCTCTCAACACCTCACTGACCTAAATTTGATAAGTACCGACTAATTTTCCCCAAAAACCCACAAAACTAATCTATGATTCAATGCTTTTCGCATGGGTTTTGCGAATATCAAATTGGATTTGGTGATTCAGAAGAAGAGGGAAGATAGGGGTTTGAAGAGGAAGAGGTAGGCGAGTGAGGAATAGATGCGGAGAATGGCGAGTGAAATGAGAGAGTCCGGAGAAGAAGATTCTCAAAACCAGAGAAGGGAGAGGGCGAAGAAGTAGATCGATTGAGAAGAGAGGAAAGAGAGAGAAAGTAACAGAGAGTGACAGATTTAAGGGTAAAATGGTCCTTAAAATTGAGAATTGTGTGCCACATAAAAAGATATGATGTGGCACGTTAAAAAATAAATAGAGTGAAGAGAAAAATGCTAATTTTAAAATCATAGGGACCGGGAGAGAAATGTCGTCAAACTTCAGGGTCCGCCGTAGATTTTACCTTTATGAGTACAAATATTTAATTTTTTCTTTATTGTTCGGTAAAATTATGAGTACAAATGAAAACAAACCAAAAACAAAATGAGTATAAATATTTTAATTTTTTCTCTAGTACAAGGTAAAATTATGAGTATAAATGAGAACAAAACGAGTATAAATATTTTAATTTTTTCTCTATTATTCTAAAATTATGAGTAAAATTGATAGCAAATTGGGAACAAAGCGAATACAAAATGAGTATACAACGAGTACAACCCAAAATTAAGGAATGTTAAATAAATTTAAGAAAAAAACTATCTCCTTCATTGGGCTACAACTAGTATTTCTGAAACCTTATATGTCGCCCTTTCCAGGTCGTCTCTCTCCTTTGCTATCTCCAAATCATCCCCACCTTATTGTCCTTCGTTTAATAACATTTCTAACAATTCATAAGGTGGATAAATTATTTTAATCAAACACAAAAATGAAGAACATTTTGGTTGCAGGAGGGACATCTCTGCCGTCATTTTGGTTGCAGGAGGGACATCTCTGCCGTTGGATTCAATATGCATCAGCATCCATAGACTTTGCAGCATCTGCAAGGTAGGTATGTTCCTCATTGTGATAATTTTGCAAAATGAAAATAATGTATTAATTTCCACTTGTTTAATTATTATTATTGTTGTGGTGTCTATATAATCAGGAAGATTATAAGAGCAGAGATAAAATTGCAACGTTGTTCTCCTTTAACCACCGTTACGCCCTCACCATCGCAAAAAAAGAGAGAAAGAGGACCGAGAGAGCAAGGGGACGAGAGAGAAAGAAGTGAGAAAAAGGAGTGAGGCGAGAGAGGAACGAGATGAGAGAGAAAAGAGAGAGAGGAGTAAGGTGAGAGAGAACAGAGAGAAGAACAAACGAGATGAGAGGAGTGAGTAGAGAGAGAGGAGAGAGAAACTGAAAAAAAAAAGTATAAATAGTGTATCATTTGTGAAATGAAAAAATGACTTACATATCAGAAAAGATAATCCTTGGGTGATATTTGTGAAATCAAAATGTTCAAAAATGATATGGGGTGTAATTTCCTCGAAAAATTAGTGTATTGAATAATTTCCTTTTGTGGGTACTATTTCACATGTTAAATGAGAGGAATCAATTACTGATTTTGGAAAATAAAGGGACTAAATTGCAAATTTGATAAATTATTAGGGATGTGTGCATAATGTCTCTTTAAATGTAACTGATCGTTAAAAAAAAGGGACCAAATAAAGTAATTTCAGATGAAAGGAACCAATGGAACAATGCTTTAAATTTTATGGACTAAAAAATCTCAATTTTGTATGTATAATTTTGTGTGTTATAAAATTTCTCAAGAGCAGTTACGAAGTCAAAAGTGCTCTAGAGTTTCAAGATGTTCATTACTCCGTTCACTCGTGTTATTTTTATTTTGTTAATCTTTCTTTGATTCTCATTCTGATCAAAGAATGTCTACACAAACATTCACCAAAGCCTTTGATATCAAGAGAAGCAATAGAAGGAGCTGAAATTGGTGAATATGAAATTCCTGTCGAGGTAAGAATTATAATCAACGCATGGGCAACGAGCAAAGATTTTATTATTGCCTCGATTTCAAAACAATCTTGAAAATAGTAAAACAATATACAAACAATTGAACGACACCTTAAAATCTGCGAATACAATAAAGTAAGGTCAGGTTCCTCCGCAAATAAATCTCCGAATGTCAAGTTAATAAAAAATTCGACAAAGAATAAATGTAAGAATTGGTTAGCAAATACCTCCACTTGCAAATAATCTCAATGTCTATATAGTGTGATAGTGAGTAAATGATTCCTACGTATTGTTTTGTAATATTTCACTTTATCCGTAGCGTTTTGAATTATTATTTTAACTTTTTTGTATGGCTTTTTAGACTTATATGGTGATGGGTTTTTAACCCACGTCTCATCAGATCCAAGTATCTGGATGGAACTAATTCCTTAAAAAATGAAAATTTTCTGAATTTGCCACTTAACTTCAGATGAACTAATTTTGAGTATGTCCCACTTGGGGTAGGAAGGAGAATGTGTCCAAGCATAATATTTTATCTTTTTTAGAGAAAGATGATGATATCTCAGTAAATATTATTGATAATCTTACCTGTGACGGATGAATATCGTGACTACAAAACGTGAATTTCTCAAAATACAAGAGAGACATGAGAGGACGAGGAATATAAACAAAATCATGAATACCAAAGAATTAATGGCCATTCTTTGCAATCCAATCAATGCAAAAGTTATCATCACGGCTGATACAATAAAGATTTGTACCTGTTAAGGACAGAAGATGACGAATAAGAAATACCAAAGCCTGATAATGACCATCCCAAGCATATCATGAGTTACAAATATCAACTGCTAATTTGGAGTTAGATTTAATAGCAACATAAGTCCAATTCATTTCTAAGATCAACTCAAGACCATGAAGAATGGACGCTATAACATTAACCAATACAGCTCGCTTAACTTCTATATCATTTCGATTGGACACTTCCTATATATAAGGAATTAGACATGAGTGAAAACATAGACGTAATTGTGAAGAAAAATTATGATTAGGTCTGGTCCCAACAATCCATGTAGCTTTTGTTTCATGATCAAGTCAAAAACTAGGAAAACCCAGATTAGTATGATATGTGTTTAGTTTCGTTATTCTCTATCAATTTAAAATAAATTTGGATGGTTTTTTTTTCTGGTTCTGTTACATAATTGACGATGCTTGTTGCCTCTTTTGTTCTGCTTAACATTTATTTTCATGTTTGATGATGTTTTCTGATTTTGTATTGATTCTTTTTGACTTGCATTTTGGGTTGTGTATGATTGTGTTCGTAGTCTGCGGCTTCTTTGCTTGATTTGCTTCGAAGTTTATTTGAATTGGAAGTTTTCAAGAGACTGATTCCTTCGAGGAAGCAATTCTATAGCTCCATTAGATAGTTTTGGAGTTTAAATTTGCAGCAAATGTATTTTTGATTTTGGACTTGATTAATATCATAAATTGATTTTGTTTTATATATAATTCACTGTTAATTGAGCAATCAAAATATATGATTTGTATGATAGTGCTATTTCAATGTAAACTTATATATTAATATCCTTTGAGTTAGAATATATAGTTTACTTATTTTAATAAAATTATTCTGAGTTTATTTTGATATTTAGTGGTGAAATTTTTATATTTTGCAACATAATTTTGATACGTAGAGATGAAATCCTTCGTTGTCATAGTCTGGCTTTTATTGTAAATACTATATTTTCTATGGTCTTATAATTATGTTAATTTAAATTTGTAATTGGAATATTCATTTATATTCCCTAATGGATTAACATAATTTAGTTAAAATGGCATAAACTACATAGATTTTCGCCCAAAAGTTTCAAAAGATAATATAAATTTCGTTTCCTTTTTTTTGATAAGTAACTTTTGTTTCCTTTAATTACATCTTAATTATAATAAAAAAGATTTTTTCCGCTTTCAATATTGTTACTCTTTCTGTTTCAAAATGGTTGTCACCTTTTATTTTTGCACAAAGATTAAGTTTTATTTTTACTTTTATATCCTTACTAAAATAGTTACAAATATGATTAGATTTTTTCAATCATAAAAGCCATGTCTAGATATTTTTTGTTTCAAAAGAGAGTTTATAGTCAATGATTGTACTAAAAGATTAATCCTATACTTAATAAAATTTTAGGTTTTCAAGAATTTTTAAAAAAAATTGCAGGCCAAAAATGTGTAAATTTTTTTAATGGGCATTATCATTCTAGTTAATTTTTATTGGAATGAATATAAACATTAAAGGCATCATTTTGCCAATTTTTTAATGCTACGTGAATAGAAAAATTAAACTTCAAATCAAACTCTAAAACAATTAAGCGCCAATATTTTGAGTAAAACATTTTAGAGTAAAGCTAAAGAATTGTACTAAAAAACCTACCACTCAATTATGCCAATTTTTTAAGCTACTTATGAAGACAATCAATTAAGCATATAAAAACATCCATATTTGGTTACCAAATTTTCAATATAAAAAAGAATGGTTGCTCGAATATGGAAAGAAGGAAAAAGAATGCATGGAGAATGAGCATGACGTTGATGTTTCAATAAGGCTTTCGATGTGATTGGGACACAAAAGAATTTAGATAGATTTCGGTAAAATTATTTTTTGTGCACATGCGTTGCACGTAATTTTTTTTATAAAAATAGTTTAAAAAAATTTGTAGGTTGTATTATTAGATTATTATTTATTAAAAATAAGCAATGTAACATTAAAAAAGTGTTTAGACACATTAATAGAAAATTACATAAAATTTTATATACAAGTGGTTGATGATAATTCAATTTCTTTATTTAATGGACAAACGAAGGTTAAACATTTTTTTACAATACCATTACCAATGGTGTGAGGATTTTCCTTCGAAAAAGTCTCATGAATTTTTTCGACAACTCCATTAAACATTACTACTTGTATCTTTATTTCTTACGATAAATATAATATAACAAGCAATGGTGTAAGTATTATAAATTATTAAATTTCAGAACTGAGATTTTCTTGTTCAGGAAAAAATAAAATGGTATAAGTAGACAAAAAAAGTTATCAAGATAAGCAAGGAATATCTCGCTTCAAAAATCATCAATTGTTTTGCTTGACCAAAAATGCTCACAAAATACCTATGAGGTATGCAAGCAACTAAAAGCCACTTTAAGTATCATTTCAGCTAAAATCATTGTCCTCTAAATGGAGCAGATTAGAAAAATCAGTAAAGGGTCAATTATTTAAATATGAACTAATGACTTACCAACCATTCCAATTCTGCGTCCATAACGTGGGGCTATTTGGATTACCAGAAATATATTGGTCACAATACCAGCCATTGCATGCATGTTTGAGTCTGTCAAATCAACCATTAAAACTTATTAACAGGGAATGATTAATAATAAAAACTAATTAAAGTTTAATTAGTAAAACGTTATTATCGTCAAAAAAAAATAGTAAAACGTTATTAATTTACCGTTGGTTTCCGGAGCATTTGGTTGTTCATGATACATGGAAAGTAATTTAATAAAATTTACCATGACGACTTCATTTGCAGTGAATAGCTCAATGCCAGTCAAGTTATGGAGCCATGTAGAAAAACCTCTAAATAAACGAAATTCAAATATAAGTTTTCCAGCAAGGTTGAAGTGTACAATCGGATGGTAATATATGTGAGATATTTATATGAAGGCAAAGATACATATGATTGAATGGTTCTGAAAAAGTAGAATCCTAATGGATGGATATTATTAGCATCCAATTATGACACGAAACTCATGCCAAAGTTTCAGCAATATTTGTGATGAAGGTAAAATTAACGCAGACATAGTTTCGTCAAAATTTCATAGAGAACCATAAAATTGATTGATAGAATAAGATTTCAAAAATTGGACTAACTTCGACAGTGAATATTCGCTAAATACTCCACTTGCTTCCCTTCTTGAATCTCACTCTCATGCTCACATAAAACTCTGTGACTCTATAGCTTAAACAAATCTCCTCTCTCACACACTCTCTATTCTGAAGCAAACCAAGATGGGCTCAACGTCACTGAAAATAGGAGATGGAACAACAAGATTCAAGAGAGCAACTTTGTGCTCTTCGGCGGTCAACATTCTCATGCTGTTCTTTGTCATCACAGCCAATATCTTCGCTCTCTATGCTTGCACTTAATTTGAAAACACAACCAAAATTTTCTTATAGTAAAACTCCAAGATTTGATGAACCCGTTGTTCCATTCGGCTCAAATATAAGGACCTTTACGAAGAACGGCGTAAAGTCCTTTCTCTTAAATGGTTTTAATAAACCAAAAAGGTCAAGGTTTCCGGTGAAATCATATTGGCGACGAACAGGTTCATGAGCATTCCAAAACACGTACGTCTCAATGGCATTTAATCCACCATCCTTCGATTTTCTTGTCAAGTCTGGTCACATCTATTAAACACACTACATCACCAAAATAAAAATATAAATAAACTATATAAAATAACCTAAAAAAGTAAAAAAAAAACGTATATGGGAAACTCTAATTAATGCATGATCCTGAGAATGAATAAATGGAACCAGAGTCAATCAGTTTTAATGGCTCCTATGTCTTAAGCAAAAATTAACTGCCAGTAGAAAACAAAACTTTGAAGAATCAATTTTCGAAATCGAAGTAGAGAAAAAGAAAATAAAGTTTCAGTATGAATATATATAGATGGAGAGGTAATTTGAATTTTGCTGAACCACCACGTCAATCATCTTATTTTTCTCTAAACCCTTTAAATGGACTGTGGATAAGTCACTAAACGTATAGAAATTGTTATTCACGTCAATCACCTTATTTGCATATAGTAATTCGAATTTTTAACAAAGCACTTAAAAATATTTATGAATAAAAAAGAAATATATAAATGGAGAGGTAGATTTTATCTGTTAAATCTCTTGTAAAGTTATCGGATAACAGTTTCAAATTCATATATGTGATCGGGTTTCTGTAGGTGCTATTCGATCTCACTCTAATTCCATGAAGCCTTTTCTAACATAAAAATAAAAAATCAAGATTGAGATTTTGCATTTCTATGATTGATCAAGGTATTATTGATTCTAGACATTATTGATTCTAGACCTATGTTTGTGGCCGACCCCAGCTCTACCACTCTCTACTGCCAATTCGGCTCACCTTTGCCCTTGGAGTTAGGGGTTTTGTCCCACGCCGTCAACCGTCACTATTTGTTTGCCGGTTATTGTGAATTTTTGGTTGTTATGGGTATTGCAAAATCCCAAATTTAAATCCTACACCTGTTGTCTTAGTCTTAGTAAACAGAGACTTAAATTAAAAACCCACGTTTTACAGTTTCAAAGCCATCGTTCTTTTTGACTTGGCTACTCCACCAGAAATATTCAACCCTCCTTTTTTGGTGCCACATTCCTGATTTTCCGCAGCCACCTCCAACGTTTTAGTCCATTATTTTTTACTACACATTTAATTACTTTTGACGGTGCACATATATTAAAAGCAGCTGCAACAAAACACTGTGGCTTTTTCTTTCTTCTTCTGGTTCTTCGCTGGGTTCTTATAAAAGTAAAAACAAAATTCTCCTGTTGATTCCTGCACCTCCTTTACCCTTTAGGACAGTGTTAGTTTTCACGACTCAAGTTTGCCTTGTTGTGCTTTCAGTGTTAATTTTTTGCTGCCTTGTGGTGCTTTCCTGAGTACTCTTACAACACCGGTAGCACCGATCCCACTTCCTTTGATTTCTGATTCCGCCACTGTTTGTTGATATGTATGATTATGTTCATATCCACGAAAAATGATTTTATATATCTAAGGTCTCAAACAAGTATTACCTGCATCAACAGGAACAACAACCTCATATTTGTAAAAGTAAAAGGTTTCATAACTAAGATTATGTTTATGTCTGCGGTTGCTCGCTCAAGAATCACTTCATATATCTAACTGTGAATTTTCTGAAAAAATTGGCACTTTCCCTTTCGTTTGAACTAGCAAAAAGGGAGAGTAAAAATCGAGATGCTAGAGTCTTAGAGACAAAACCGATTGCTAATATCACTGAAGATGTTATTTGCAAGTGTTTGATAGGAGATGTGTTACCAGCGACCAGAGCAAATGGCCAGAAGGAAGTTCATTGACCATTTATATTCGACAAGATAATGTTAGGCTTTGTATTGATGTTGCCTATAAGGATTTTATTGGACCAACTAATAAGGATGGTTTTAATATTTACTTGTGCTTTCAACCTCCAAACAGTTTGGCTTTAAATGTTTTGGACCTTGGTTTCTTTAGAGCCACTCAAACTCTTCAACATGAGCAATCTCCTAAAATAGTTGATGAATCAATGTCTACACTTCATAAAGCTTTTAATGAGTAGCCATTGAAAGAGTTGGATTTTATTTTTTTGATACTACAGTCACGCATGATAAAGGTGATGAAAGCTTTTGATGGGTTTAATTATAAGATTTTACGTAGCAAATGAGGCGAGAAGGGACACTTTCCATTAGTCTTGAATGTGATCCAAAAATTTTACATCACGTTGTCAGTGCCAGGTATTCAATTGTCATTTTTTAAACGAAAATACTAACTCGTGTCGCGATTGCAAAAAATACAAAAGTGATGTTATTGGGTGTTATTTTCGGTAAATCAAGCTATAAGTGCAAAAAGGAGCAAAGACTATACTATTTAATGTTTTTAAGCCTTTTCAAAAAAAAGTTGGCATAAATATCTTCAACATGTGACTGATTTTTCGTTCTTTTTCTTGGCCTGCAGAAACAGATCCTTCTTCTTTTGGTGGACAATTCAAATCCAATGATTGCTTTGGCATGTCTGTAATATGAATTTGTGTGTTATTTTTAGGATTTTGATTGTTCAGAGGATTAGATATTTTACTTTCTTTATTCTCGATGTGAAGAGAATAAAAAGAAGCTTGCATGAAGATTTTATAAAGAGTTGATGTACTACAACTTTACAGAAATATAATTAATCAAACACGAGTGTTGAAGCTATGTGAATATGGAATGTTGCATGTGGAGAGTACCAAATTCACTCCATATGAATATCCATTACAGAATATGTGAGTAATTAATGAACTTCGTGACAAAAAATAGAACAATTAATCAACTCATTTATTTTGTAATGAAATTTAATGAGGTAGATATGGAAAATAAGATATAAAAATAATGTTTACATCAACAGGTGACAATCTTTTTGAAACATCCTAAAAAACTAATAGTGTACAACCATTTTGAGACAAAGATAATATATAATTAAATAACTGACCTATCTTGACTCACGAAAAAAATATATTTAAATTCACATAAAAATTAGAAAAAGAAATAATTTTTTGTTTTCTGTGACTATATCAAATTCAAAAAGTTGTATTTATTAGTGATGTAATACTACATCTTATTGACGAAAATGGTGTGAATATTTGGTGCAGAATGAGTTGCACCTCTAGGATGAACTACTACAGTTTCCAAAATACAAGGATGCAATTGTAGATGTTACTAAACGTCAGGTATGAAATGATAACTTGCCAAATTCTTACATCAACTTGCTCTTTCCGCTTTATGAAACGTGTCAATCTAACATTACAAACAACGCTAAAATGGAAAACAGCGGATCATTTCTCCCACAAACCACCAACTAACAGCAAGCAACAAAAACCCGAAACGCAACCTCAAGAAAAGAAAGACGACATCACGTCAAAGAAATATCCGATCGAGCCGAAAACGACGACGACGAAGATGAACAATGTGTTCTCGGTCGATGATTTCTCCGACCCCTTCTGGCAATCTCAGGATGCTTCAATGAATCGAAGCGCTTCCGAGTGGGCGCTCGAGAAGTTCCTCCAGGAAATCTCGGACCCAGCCTCATCCTCCTCCGACACCACCACCAACCACACCACCACCAATAACGCCACTACGTCGTCGTCGAAGGCCGAAGACGACGTCTTCGAGATTAAAAAATCGCAGGTTTCTTCCGATCGCAATTCGACAGCTCCAATTGATCCCGAGGAGTATCACACCTTTCTCAAGTCCCGGCTTGAGCTTGCCTGCTCCTCCGTTGCCATGTCTAGGGTACGTATATAACTTTTCTATATATTTGCATGCTTAATTTTGTGTTTAGCGTTCTGTGGAAGTGTATGTGATGAAGTTGATGCAGGTGTCGAGTGTAAAGCCTGGGGATTTGTGTTCATTAGCCGGGTCTCAAGGTGTCGGTGGTGCTGCGGATGCTCAATTGAGACCACGACTTGTTGGTGAGTAATTTGGATGTGTTTTAGTTTGAATGAATGTTTTGGATGGAATTGTGATTTTTAAGATTGAATTAGTAGGTTGAATTTCTAGGAAATGACTATTTATGAAAATAATTTTGTAGTACAGAGTGATTGAGAGTGATTGAGTGCTGATTATAGGCTCGCTTTTGAACTGTAATTACCTCTTTTTATTGAATTGTGTATTTTGGTTATTATTGAGTTGAAGGTTTGTTTTGATTATGAAGATTAGGAGTATTGATCTAGCGGTTACAGCTCATCTGTTAAAGGTTGATCCTAACACCAATTTACTGTAAATTAGGGAAAAAAAGGATATTTCTTTTCATCTATGAGTTGAGGTCTTGTGTTCCCTTAGGCTAGCATTGCGCATATGGTTGTTGGAAAGAGAGAGTTCACATTATATTACAAAATACTAATCGAACACACCTTCTGTTAAGAAAAAGGCTAGGTACAATATAATCATTGAACCTTGTCTAAGGACTTGTAGGTACCATTGAAGCTAGTGAAGTGCAATGATAACATTTTCTTAAATTTTGATCTCTTGAAATATACAGATCTTTTGATGCAGTAATGTGTTTGTTTAGGTTTCTTAGAATTTATATTATTTCTGCAAAATCCTATTGTGTGGCATAGTGCTTATATATTGCATGATTGTGAAGTTTGGAACAGTTCTTTGGAAGGTTTTTTAACTGCATCTTTTTCTTGTGATCAGACAGCTTTATTGGCTGGAACTCTTATATTTTGATGGTACTATAACAAAAGAATTGTTGGTATTTATTGGAAATTATGGCTTGATATAGGAATTAGGCATCAATTTGTCTGTTTTGATTTGTTTATATATCTCTATTATGCATGATATCATCATTGTTTTTTTTGTCTGTGATATCCTTACAGGTTCTGATTATGGTACTTCTTTGCTGCAAAACGAGGCTAATGATGGATTAGTAGCACTCCCAGATGTACCAGCCATGCAGCAAAAACAAGATGGGCAAGCTAAACAAACAACCAGTGGATCATCAAGGGAAGATTCTGATGATGACGATGTTGAAGGAGAAACAGAAACCAATGCGGATCCTGCTGATGCAAAACGTGTAAGGAGGTAAACAGTGCTCCTGCTTCGTGTTTCTGGTGTTTTTGCTTGCTTTTGTTGCAGAGACCATTTGCATACAGTGACTTGTCTTCTGTGTTTCTTTCCTTACATACTTTTGTAGCATATTCTCTCTCTATTTCACTTTATTTTAGTATTACTTCTTATCTGGTAGAATACTCATACTTGGTCAAAGATGGTCAACAAAGCAGCAATTGTTCTGGGATGAGATAATTTGGCACAAAAAAATTTCTGGCCAGTTAATATTTTGAATCTTTCATATGGAATTTTTGTGTTGAAGGTTGAACTGACCAAGGCAGTCTAATTGAGTCCTCCTATGGTTCCTAACAGGTTTGGTTGGTAGCTAATTATCACACTGTTTTGGCTCACAGATTCTCCTTGGAATACAAAATAGCATCAATAATAGAAGAGGAAACAGAAAATTGGATATGTCTAACCATTAAGGGGAACAAAATGAAAACTAATAGAAGAATGTGCAAATAAATTGGCTTTCCCTTATTCATCCTTATGGTTATCTCAACTGTTAGATATAAAATTGTGTAGCTCACAAATGGATTATATCGTCTTCTTTTTTCTTTTTTTCAGATATGATAATTCCTGACTGGGAAACTCTTCAATGAACTTATAATCTCCATGTTCTTCCCTTGCTTTTTTTTTTTGTTTTGCAACCACACCTGCCTGACTTGTACATTGTCAACAGAATTGGATTAGGGCCAAGGACTCAAAAGCTGTTGTGGCGTTGATAATAGATTGTGATTTTATTTGTGGAGGTAGTAAAACATGCAGACTTTATGGGAAGGATTTGGGAAGTGTCAATGGATTATTATGTGGTAATTGATTTAGATCTGAGAGAGGTTGCAGATCATTGAGCAATTGGCATGCTCTTGCAGGTTTAATGATCAAAGGATCTAATTTGGACATAGGATGAAAGAATGTCTCATCTTTAATGAGGTGTTCATCTTTGCCTGTCATTATCTGGTTTACAACCAGAGATTTTTGATAGAAAATGGTGGAGATCAGTGTGGATTGCTGAATGGATCAGAGGTTTCTTGATAATAGAGAAAACGAATTGATTTTTATGCTTATGTTATTATTTATTTTCTGATATTTCAAGTCAGCAGAATTTAGAGATGATTTAAGGTGGTAGCCATAATTAAACATTTAAGAGAGATTTTCCCCAAGTAGAACTTGTGTATTGACTTGCTGTAGAATTTACTGCCTTACAAGACCTCAGTGGTGAGCATGTACTGAAAAAGTCTCTCTTTCTCTCCCTCAAACAGTGGGCTTTGATATTTTAGCCCTAGCTAAAGTTTCAATCAGAAACCTGCAGAAAGTATGACTTGTCGATGTACTTACTCCTTGAATTAATTATGTGTACTGCATTACAAGAGCGTCAATATCTTTTTTCCCATTATATGGGCATCTTGTTGACATGTTAATTGTAAATTATTCAGCATCATTCACTTCCCCTTTGTATGCAAACACAGCTAATAAGTATCCTCTTTCTCTTTTACATATTTTTTTCTTTTTCATGAAATGAGATTAAATTGTTTTTGCTCATGCTTATCCCCATCATTGTTGCTCATCTTAAAACCATTCATTCCCCTCCCTTCACCTTTTCTACTTTTATCCATTGAGAGCCTAAGTGCATAATGTGGGAAGTCTAAAACATGATTGTTTTTAAATAATGGATTCTATTTGGGTTCCCTGCCCCACCTCCCCTCCCCTCCCCTTCCCTTGTTTTTGTCGATTTAATAGTTAGATTTCTTGTTGATAATTCAGGATGCAGTCAAATCGAGAATCTGCCAGACGATCCAGAAAAAGGAAACAACAGCAACTTAATGAACTCGAAACACAGGTTTTCCCTGTTCCATTCTCAAATGATTCCTCTTTAACCATTCTTGTAATTGTGATTCCTAACGTTTTGTAACGAATATGGATATTAGGTTGGTCAACTAAGGGATGAGCGTACTTCACTATTGTCACGCTATTCTGACATCAATAAAAAGTCTGATGATGCTTCCGTTGACAATAGAATTTTGAAGGCTAATATAGAAACACTGAGAACCAAGGTGTGTCACTTTTTATTATGCATTTCAATATCTTGTTTGTGTTAAGGTTTTCAGTTTTCAAAATTATATGACAAACGGCTGCATTACTTATGGGCAGACGTTTAATACTTTTAATAGCATAATTAAAAAACTCATTTTTGTGATGTTTTAGCCCTGCGTTTTCTTTAAGCAAGAATTTATAATAATTCAATAAAATTTTGGAAATGAAATTCAGTGATATTTAGTTTAAAAATATAGGGGCCGAGCTGATCTGCATATATTTAAAATTTTCCTTTTCATGTAAATGTTGATTTTTGAACTTTATATTTAGAGATTGCTTAAAAATACTATTCATATCACAACGTTTAATTGAGTCGCGATCAATAGAAGAACAGGATGAGTTGGTGGAACTTTTAGTAGCTAAAAAAGGTCAGTGCCTTCTATTATTGGCTAAAGTGCTTCACTATCCATTAATATTTGTTGAGGGATGAACAAAATAGTTATAAGTAGTCCAGTAGCAATCAGATTCTCAACTCCATTACGGAACTTGCTTTCATTGAATTCTTTCTCAAAATATAAGTGTGAAAAAGAAAGGCATATGCATTTATGCTCTGCAAGATCTGCTTTTGTGTTTGTGTGTCACTGCACATTATTAATGGTGGATTCGTCCTAGATTTTAATCAGTGAAATTACTTGATAAGTCAATAATTTGATCGTTTTGGATATGGTGCTTCTCATTTTCTTTCGTTACAAGGAAAGCACTACCATATAGCTGCAAGGGAACAGAGGAAGTTAAATTTCATGATTGGTCATGCATGAGCGGCTTAACCACCATTCAATCCCTACTGTTCAATTTTTTTATGATATATTCTTTTTTTTCAGGCAGTTAAAAAATTTGCTGTAGTTTGATAAATTACATTTATGCTTTTCCGTAGAAGTGCTAACCTTACCAGATGAATTGCTTTGTTGCTGGACTTATTTTATGTTGAACAAAATTATCAGGTAATATGTTGTATGAACTTTCCAGGTCAAGATGGCTGAAGAGCAAGTTAAACGCATCACAGGTATAAACCCAATGCTCATGGCAAGGTCCAACATGTCTGGCATGGGGATACAGTTTGTGGGCGGCCAAATGAATTCATCCACAAATGTAGTTTTAACGATGCCGCCAAGTTGTGACCAGTTATTCCGTCAACATGTTCCTGACATCAACCCTGCTGCGCCAAATCTTCACAGACTAACCGGTAGCTTCCCCATCAACACCACCATGGTGCCTCTTGAGACAAATCTGCGAACGGATAATGCACCTAATGGTGTTGGTGAAATGAACTCTATCAAACATGCATCTAGCGGGCAAAGTATTTCTGATCTGCCTTCTATGCAGCAGGTGCAGAAGCACATTGGTCCTACAGTTAGTGCGAATGGATCCTTACCCGTTCATGAGTCGGGAGCGTCTCATGTCATTGCGAAGGCCAGCAACAAAAAGAAATGAATTATTAATCTGCCTTCTGGAGCTTTGGTGTGGTGTTGGAAGTGGGTTGGGAATGCTTATTTCATGGTTTGATTATTTGAGCTAAATAATTCTGTGTATCGCACCCCTGATGGATCAGTTTGCTCAAGACCTTTAAAACGTCATTTTAATCAGCACATGGCGCAGTTCCTTTTTGACTTGGCTCACGACCGATTGATGCCAATTTTGCAGCATGCTCCATTTTTCTTGTTTTTACTGGACGGGCAACGGAATTATTCATTTTTTTTTAATTTCCTTAGCATTTATGCATGGTCACGACTAACGGGTTGTGACATTCTCCCCCACTCAATTCTGCATGTCCTCGTGCATGTGGGGAATTCTTGACCCTTATTTGAAGATTAGTCTAAGATTCGTGCGCAACCATCCTGCATATTCATCTTCCTCATCTCCAATGGGGAGACCTACTTGTGAACACCCTCGAAAGCTTAGGTTGTGAGCATTCGGGTGCTCCTCCATCATTTAGACCCGCCAGTGTGGGCGTGAGCTCTTGGTGAAGTATTACTGCGGCTTCCTGCCTATTCATCCTTGTCGTCTTAAGGACCCACGTGCGAACACACCCCAGGTGGTCGAAGGGTGTGAGCATTATTCGAGCTCATTAGAGGCGGACTCACCAACGTGGTTGAAGAGCGCTTGACAATTTGTAGTGTGCACGTCTTGGCTCTGATACTAATTGTCACAAGGTCAGAGTCTTGGCGCAGAGATTTCTCCGTGCAGCATCCCAAAACTCCTGCATTCCTGTGTGGTCACGACTAATAGGTCGTGACATAGAGTTTCAATTGAACAAGTTGATTAAAAGATTCGAGTGTTGAAATAAATTGAAATTTGAATTACTAAATCATAATACACGGCTGTGGAAGGACGAATCCACTATATTGGTCACTTTACTCAAAGCCAAACCAATCAAGAACTATCATGCGTACTAAAATATTTTCTAATAATTAGAGAATAAAAAATTTGTGCCATGTTTAATTCAAAAAATAATTTTTTGTATTCTATTTGATTTCTATTTTCTAAAAATTAAAAACATTTTGAAAATGTCAACTAATAAAAAAAATTGTACAAATTTTTTATTTGTTTTCTAATTTTATAGAAAATAATGGTTGCCTCTTGATATTTCGATTTTTGGTGATACTCAATTTACAGAAGAAAAAAAAATCTTGAAATATATAATAATCTTGCTGTTGAGCACCAAGGAGACGTAAATAATTCGATTTTTCTTTTTTGTTGCCACCAATTTCTCAAACAATAAACGGTAATATGTTAGTACAGTGTGTACAACAGTACGCACTATTGGAGCAGTTAATTGAAAGGTATGAAATTACAGTGCTAGACAATATAATTGAGGATATAACAAATACTCTCCCAAGGTTGCAAACTGGGCACTATCCAAGCTTTGCCAAAGTTTGATTCCACATGCTCATTATTTTGGTATGTACATTTGGTAGTTACTGTTGAATTTTGGTACCATTATGTAAACCTGCTTGAACTTTGTTTTCGAAATGCGTTTCCAGCCTGCACGACGCGCACGACGCTTAATCAGGAATGAGAAAAGAAAGTTGAAACAGATGATCACAAGTTAGAAATGAGCATGCCTTGTAGCACATTTATAATAAATGGTATCTGGTGAATTGTATGTTCGAGCATTGGCGAACATCCGCTTGACATCAGCGATGAACATCTCAAATGTTACATAATATTGCTCTGACTCCACCCTTTTTGACATTGTCTTCAGATCTGTAAAATATTATATCTCAATTAAAGATTTAGACCTGAATCAATCTCAGTTTTGACAAACATTTTTCTAACATTCTAGTTCAAAAGATTTACAAACTTAAAACTGTCATTTCCTGCAGCGAGAAACAAATCAATAGAAAGGCTGCGACCCGATCACTCCAATTAAATTATTGCCCAATATTATACCTACAATCCCATAATCCCAGAACTAAACCGTCTCAAATATGCGTATACTGATACCGTCTCAAATATGCATACTGATAATTGCTGGGGCAAGAATATACTAAAAGCATAAAGATGCCAGTTTGACCTGTAAAACACTGGAGTTGCAAAATTCGCAACTTTTGACTAAGTTCAATAGATTATAAATAGTATTTTGCCCTTAACTGAGTTCTAAAATAATTGAAAAGAGCATGATGAATTGTCTGACTAGTCCACTTCAATTGTATGTAGAAAGACTTTATATATAGTAAGGAACAGAATGTATTAGATGAATTCTTACCCATGGGATCTTTGATGATGGTATAATAATCAGGGACGTCACGAGCATCAACAGGCTCCTTAAATGGCCATGCATCAACGTGGTCATGCATTGACTGTCAAAATAATTTCATTGGTAAGGCTCCAATTGTGATACTGACGTATCCATAAAAAAGAGTATGTTTGCATGAGACGTAATAATTAACAACAGATAAAGTATTTGGAATAAAAAAGAAAGTACACAGAAAAGCATTTACAGTTACAACACAATTATTCATAAAGTAAAGCAATGAAAGACATAGTCACACAGAAGAAAGTGCACAGATTAATACTTGAAATTCAATAACAGTCTACCAATGTTTTCCGCATTCCAGTACAGCCAAGAAATTTACCATTCTCACCAGTAATCCACTTGATCATTTTGATATAAAGACCAAATTTTCAATATTTTAATTGAGACGCTAGGTCGATTTCTGTCTTTCATCAAACAATTGAGAAAACTCTAAATTCAAAAGTCAACCCAAGTTAAATAAAGCAAAAAAAGGGAAAATATCGCAACCAAACCCTCATTTTATCATGAATGGATGAAATAATTGACTTAACCTAGCAATCTAGTTAATGCAGTGGAAAAGGCAAATGCTACTACTGGTGCACAAAGGTGAAATACATTCTCAATTGAATGTTTAAGTACCATTCATAAAATCTAAGGTATAATTTGTTTAGAGACCATGGCTTAGATACCCTTTTCCGATTTATTTTGAAGCAAATGTTTCATAATTACTAAGAACTTCTGCAGATTTATATGACATACACTACTCTCCAAATTGAAGTGTCTACCAACTTAATCACTATGGTTACAGAACAGATAAGCAAAAGAATGAAATTCAGAACTTGCCTTCAGAAGTGAGCGCATGAATCCGGTCAAATGTTTTTGATTTACAGTATTGTCATTAGAAATAATTAAATTTCTGAACCGTGTTTGGCCCCATTGATCAGGAGTCCAACCAGCCTCCTCTGTATCACAAAAAGGAAAAGAGATAAAAAAAAAAGAATCATTAAAAACCTTTCAATCAGGCAAACTACTATATGTGATATTTCTGGGACATATTAGTTTATCTATTATTTAAATACACGGCTACAAGTTAATATATAAACTCAAAATGGGTTAAATTGCACGTAGTCGGTTGGTCAGCAAAGAACCTTTTTTTCTTACCCTCTACTTTCATACAAGATACTAACATATGAGTATTTTGGTCTAGAACAATTGCATTGCAAGAGACAACATGCTGAGTATGAAATTGTTGACTCCTGAAACAAAAAAATGGTAATTTCATTAACTTACTCAATCCAGGAATGTCCTCAACTTTGACGATCTTTTTAGGAATGCCAGCTTCTCTCTGAATAAAAAATGAGCTCTTGGTCAAAACCATTTTTTACTTTTAGCATATAGCACTAATTGTTGCAGATTCCAGAGAAAAATGTGCTCATCTTTGAAATCATCACAATTTCCCTAGAATATTGAATGGTGATATCCATACCTTCTGAAAATCGGTTCCAGGATATACAATGTGACAATTTGATAGCTCTCGTATTTTTTCATCAATTGCCTAAAACAATCACCAAGATGACAAGAAAATGTATGCATTTGTATGAGGTGAAAATGTCAGATACTTCAAGACATAAACAATATCAGTAAATGAATTTAACAAGCACACTTATATGAATAAAGCAGAATAAGAATACCACGAATTTCAAGGAGTGGTCTGGATGTGGTAAGCAGAAATGAACAATTTTTTCCTAACCCAAGTTGTAGAAAACTCCTATTTTCTAATGCCTATTACATGGCAATTTATACAGTTGCTGTGTGCTCTACATTAATTAAAAAATAAAATATAAAACAAGCAAATAACATGCATGACACATATCAAGAACCTAAATTAGAGGGACAAAAATCTAATAAAATATTATAATATTCAGCACAAAGGTCAATTACAAAAGTCGTCACATAGTAAGCAGTAAGGAAAAAAAATGTCCGAATACAAAGGTATGATGCAAATTTGAAGCTACACTTATAAAGGTACTTTATTCTAGTTGGTTAGAGGTTTTTTTTTTTCATCATGTTGGCTAGTGGTTTTGATGTGAAAAATAACATAATCTAATTTTTGAGGATTATGGAAAGGTGATAGATTAAGCAACGACAGAGCAGCTCATATCAATATTCATCGGAAGCTCCATTTACACCATTAATATTTTCATGGCTAGAATTTATTGCATACAACACAGATAACATGACAACCAAGCATAACCTACCTGCCTTTGACGACGAATCATAGTTGATAGATCTGTGTATGGAAGTGTAGGATCAATTTTGCACTCCATCAAAATACCACCATCATAATCTTTAATATACCTGGGATTTCAAATGATCATATCAGACAAGTAATGCAGGTGCATGATGATAACAGTGAGAATAGTTACACAAACATTATGAGAGTAACCAACATGATACAAATTCCAAGAGAAAAGAAGAAGCTCATTTGATGAACATCAGCTCACGCTTCCATTAATTCTTTCTTCCCTTAGTTTTTATCAGTGATAATAGTAACTAGGCAATCAGCAGATTATGTTAAAGGTAAAATAGAAGCCATCTATTTCCACGCCCTACCTTCCCCTTGTACTTTCTTTTGTTCCAAACAGCACTATGAGTTTATTTTTTCTAACAAAAAGTACCCTTTTTTTTTAAATGAACAAAAAGTACCTTAAAGTCCCTATTCAAATACCAAAGTACAGTAAAATGGCCTATACAAAGATAAAGTTTCAGAATAAACAATACCCTTGCCACACTCTTTCTCCAAGTAAATCTCTTTGGTAAAACCCTACATGTTAATGAAAATAATGCATTAACTATCATAAGTACGAATTGAGCAAAACCTGCAGAAAGAAATATAAAGAAGTACTATTAAAATAATCCAACTATTTCAAAATGACTATTGTCATAGATAAGACAGTTGAATTCTATAGTAACATAAAACATCAAAATCAAATGCAAACGAAAATGGTTGATGCACCAACACTCCCCATCAACTAAAAAAATTACAAATGGAAAATAAATATTTACAGAGACAATAATCAATTAATAGATGTCATCAGTAACAAAGCAACAGATAAACATAATAAGTTGGGCATGTTGCCTTAGCCAGCCAATGTAAATTTCCCCACAAAGTACCGTAAACAGATTATCATTATAATGTTATTATTCATTACTCCTTAGACATTCTCATGGCATATGCTAAATTAAGTAAAAAGAAAAAAAGAAAACAATGACAAGCATGGAAAAACTACCAATCAAACCTGTTTGATAAAATAACCAACGGCATTATTGTCAGCATATGTAAGAAAATGAGTTAGCCCATCTACATCACGTGCGTGCTGTTTTAAGTGGTTCATCAATCTCGTCCCATAACCTTTTACTTGTTCATCTGCTGTGATTGCACAAAAAGCTATCTCCCCAAATTTCTGACTGTGGTTTTGTGGAATGCAAGAATTAGAAACTGAAGAAATTATTTCAAAAAACGAAATGCAAATATAAAATAATGCACAAATTATGACTGCCAATTACAGGAAAGTTCCCATTACGTTATGGGAGGTGATGAATGAAATGATGGACATCCAAATCTCTGCCCCGCTCCCTCTCGGCAGAAAGTCCAAATATTACATGAGATGCAAATCAACAATTAACAGATAGTGGAAAATACGAACACAAAGCTAACCTGGGATATGGACGGTACGTTATACCACCAACAACCTGATTCCGTCTAATAACCATTACTGATTTATGGCTTCTGCAAAATTAATTGAAAAACAAGCAAAAAGTGTTTTAAAAAACACATCTACTAACCATGGAAAGCTGATAAACTAAATATTATTTGTATCTTAGCTCATTGCATGTTTCGCTCTTAATATATATAAAAAAAAGAGAAAAAGAATTTATCGCCCTTCCCAGATGAGTTTGGGGTCGAGTCGTGAATCAAATATAATGTAGACTGAATCCTACCTATCCATCAGAAGTCGAACTATATACTCCTTGGGCATGTTCGGCAATTGCTTCGCAAATATATTCTTTAATCCTATCAACCTGGGCAATAGAGGATCAAAGTCACACAAATCAACAATCCCCTCACTAGAACTCCAAAAGCACACACCTCTCTACTCCCTCTCTACTCCATCAAATATCAAAATCTCCAACAAAAAAGAAAATATACCAAATCATATGCTCATCAACGCCATCATTTGAATACGTAGCGAATTTTAGCTTTCCTGCTTCTTCCTGAACAATGACAAATAAATAACATTCTTTTTTTTTTTCCAAATCTATTAAAATAACACAAAATTGATGACTTAGAAGAAAATGGCACCTCTCTCTTCAACATCTCTTCTCTAGCACTATAAGCCCCACTAGTCTGCAAATTATCCGTAAATATCTTCACAGCGTCTTCCTTAGCCGCAGCGCCCGGCAAAGAGCTCCCTGCCGTGCTGGACCCCATCAGACCAGTCCCCGCAGGCCCACCATCCTTTCCTCCATCCGAATTCTCAATCTTCACCGTCGAATTCTCCGTCATCAGCTTTGTATTTCTCCCCGAGGCCCCGCCACCTCCCGCGCCAGAGGCTCCGGCGTTAGTCTCGAGTCGAGCGGCCGTGAAGGTGCGCATGGAGGAACCATTATCGAACTCGTCCTCATCGTCGTCGACGACGGCGTCGGAGTCATCAGCGTCAGAGTCTGAGTCAGCGCAGCGGGCCGAGAAGCTCTCGAGGTCGTCATTGGAGGTAAACGCGCCGTCGCGGGTGTCGGCGGAGAAAGAAGAGGGAGGGAAAGGGGGAGCCTGGTCCTCAGACGCCGCGGACGCAACTGCCGCTAGCTTGCGCTTGTGGACGGATGACGTGGCGGAGGCGGAAGCGGAGTGGGAAGGTGATGGAGACTGCGAGCTGCGAGATCTGTTCTGTCGGGTTAGATGTGAATGCGTGTCCATATTGCATTGAATCGAAATTCGGTTTTGAATTTGGGGAATTTTCAGAGTTCCAATTGGAGAATTAGGGTTTTAGCAGCGAAGCTAACTTCAACTGGGGTTTAGTTAATGGAGTTAATTTCATTCATAGTACCTGAACCTTGTAAAATATTTCAATAAAATACCTAAACTTTATTTTCCTCAGTTATGGTACCTGAAGTTTTGGCTATTTCAACAACCGTACCTGAAAACATATGACTCAGCAATTGTTGTCCACCTCAGCTGCTAACTTTAATTTTTCCATTCATTCTTTACAAGCAATAAAGGCTAACCTAAACAATACTAGCCCCCGAAACAAATTCACAAAAGAAAATGTCTACTGATTTGTTCACAAGGAAGGCTCCTTTATCCTGTATTCCCCATTAACACCCTTAAATAAACTCAAATTCTATACCGATTGCTCCTTCCTGCTGCTATCGTGAGGAGCCTTGAGACCTCTTGCGTCCACAAATCATAATCCTTGTGTTTT
>CAODLS010909144.1:0-10879 GCA_948243855.1 Flueggea neowawraea | reverse complement strand
ATGGATTTGTGGTTACAATTGAGTTTTTTTTTATGTATGTAGGTTGGAGAGACTTAGGTTGACATGTATCCTTGTGAATTTTGAATGTTTGAGGCATGTTGTTCATGAGTTCATAAAAATCCGAATTTTTATGTGAAAATTCATGATGATTCTAAGTTAGATTATTCAAATGGGTGATGGATTCATGCTTGGGAGATTGGAATTAATAAATGTATGTGGTTGGAATTGATTTTGGTCGGTGGAATCGGATTTAAGGACCATTTGTGTAATTTGCCACTTAGAGGACCAGTTGGGTAATTTTGCATTTAGGGACCAATAATGGAATTTGGAGTATGTTTAGGGGTGGATTGAATTTTTTGAAATATTTGAGGACTATCTGGTAATTTTGGAACACTCTGGGGACTGATCTGTAATTTGTCAAGTCTCGAGAACTAAGTGGTAACGTTACGAGATGTTCTATTTTTGAGGTTGCAATGTTGAATCTTCGATCGAAATGGGTTTATGAGGATTTGAGTATGTATCTGCATTTCATGCATTATGTATTGTCATAGTACCACAGTTTGACAATTGCCTTGTAGTAATTGTTTCAACTTCGTATCCTGGTTAGCGAGGTTAGCCGCCCCGGTGGTACAAGATTGAGCCATTCAGCTTAGATTTTCCAGGTGAGTGAAATTGCATCTTCAGACACATAGACTGTGTATCTTAAACTTATATTGTTTTTGCTGTGTCAGGACCTTTGCATGTAATTTGGAATTCTAGAGGATCGGTAAAATCCTAAAAATTGGACTGATGTGAAAACCTCTGTTGTGTAAATTAAATTTTAATCTGAGAATTTTTGATGGTTTTGAAAATAAATATTATGTTTAATATTTATTTTGAATTTTGGTAACAAGCATTTTGTTATGGATTTTAAGATATGTTCTGAAATAAATATATTTTCTATGTTGAGAATTTTGTTCTGAAATAAATAAAAGAATTTTTTGTAGCAACAATTATGTCTGCAAATAAGTGTATTTTGGTATAAATACTATGTTCAGCACTTTGAATATTTTTGAATAAATATTTGCACATGTTTTCGGTAAAATGTTCGATATGGGGCACCTTTTGTTATGGGGTCAAACGTAAACTTTGGTATACCAATGCGGAGACTTAGCTATCAGGGTTGATGGTAGCATCCAGTTACCAGGGTATGTGGTAACCCGTGTGTAGCGCAACACAAGTGACTATTCTCTAGTGGCAGGAGTCAACGCTTGATATTCTGTAGTGGTGATGGTCCACATATTAGTTATTTAGTGGTTATGGTTCATGTTTAACTCTTGTCTAACAGGTTCTAGTCCCATATCTAATTGTTTTGGCATTTGAAATGTTGGTTGGATCCCAACTTCAGTGAGTTTGTGTTGTTGCTCATTTTCCCACTGTGTATTGTTCTGTGAACATAGCGAGGCATATCTAGCTGGAGTACGGGGACTGCAATGCTCACATATGTGTTGAGATCAATATCTTCTCTGTTACAACCTTTAGACCCTTAGGGTGGACGGAGAGCACTATTTAGAACCCCTAAGGTTGTCAGTTGTTAGCTCTTTTGAGTCGGGTACTTTTTGGACTCTTAAGGTTACTAAATTATTCTGATCTGATCTAGCCAGCACAATTCTAATATAGTTCGGGTATATGATCAGTGATCATCAGCTCTACGTATTGTTTTGAAATGATATTTGAAATCATGATTTTTGACTCTTAAAACGATTCATGAATTTTTGACTTTGAAAAGATTAAGTAAATCTCTCTGAAAATATTTCGATACTTCTTACTAGAAATGATTTTGGGAATTTCCCCAAAATTGCTTTAAAATTTATTTTCTGCTGATGTTTTGAGAAAATATTTTGGAAGAAAGTATTTAACTACTTTATATTTTGAAACTGAGCATTTGTAGAGTCAAGTATTTGCAAATCTGTCTGCATGTTGTTTTCATTGAGTGCAAATGATTTCAAAACTGATTTCAAGTTATGATACTATATCTACTGTGTACACGTATGTACTATTATATATGCATGTGAAGTTTTCTAAATGTTTTCAAACTGTCTTTGTGAGGCACGTATGAGGCAATCTGGAGTGTTGTTTCCTCACTATGGATTCTTACCCATTATTTTCTGTCTATTTCCTTTACTCCTATTTTTCAGGTGATTTTGGTTGATTATGAATCGTTGGCATTCAACAATTGGTGAGACACTCTAGAGATTTAGTCAGTGCCGTTTTGTTCGGGCTCAATATGTATATTGTTAGTTGCTCCATACCGAATAGTGGGGTATGGCTTAGTATCTGTTATAAAATGTTCGTTGTTTTTATCCATATTACTTATATTTATTTTGATAGTATTATATCTATACTACTTTCTTATATATCGTATTATATTCAACAAATGTTTTTGATAAATGATTGTTTGGGTAGAATATATGTATCTTCGAGACATCTGCGAGATGAGTTGGGCTTCCACAGACAGTTCGCCTCATACGCCTGTCACCAATCCGACTTGGGTCGTGACAACTACCAAGTCATACTTGATGACATAAGGAAGAATAAACTATTCATGGATGTTTTATCTTCATAAAATATATAATATTTCATAGATATGAAATGAAATGCCTCTTTATTAATTGATAAATCAAATGACAATCCACATAAATGATTGGACTAGGGCACTAAAACTAACAGTTTCTTTTCTTGGATGTTTTGTGGGGCTGGTGGTTGGGGTGATTGTTATTGATAAGGTGGTGGTGGCCTTGTTTGATATCCCGCGAGTCCCAAAGGTCTAAGTGGATTAGGATTGGAGTCTTTCCATGCAAAGTTCGGGTGGTTGCGCCAACCCAGATTATAAGTGTTTGAGTATGGGTCATTCCTAGGTTAAGACTTCTCAAAATCACCCATATAGTTGACTCCTTAAGTCTAACACCCACTCATTTTTCTATCCCACAATTAGCATCACTATGTCCCATCACTCCATAAAAAGAACATTGTTCTCCAGCCATGGCTCCTCTATTGGTCAACAAATTCATTTTCCTAGAGATTTCAACAATTTTGAAATCCAATTCAGGAGAAGATGTATTTACCTCATGAAAGCCATATCTCATAAATTTCATACACTTCCTTAACCGTTTTATCCATAAAATAGCCACCCGCCACCGTATCCACAAGTGTTTGCCCATGCATGGTGAGTCCGTTATACTAAAAATTGTGTTAGCAACACCAAAGAGAATTGATGATATGGGCAATGAATCAATAGCATTTTGAGCCTTTACTATGCCTCATGGAATGGCTCATCCTCTATGTAATACCCCACCTATTTTGATTTGGATTCCTATAGCATTATGTCATGTTATGATCGAGTTACAATGTTCAGAACAATGTTTGGGTGTTAGATAAGTCTTGTTGTTGAGGAAGCTTGAAGTTACTCGAGTAATGTTGGGAGTTACTCCAGTAAAATGTTGAGTTACTCAAGTAATCGAGGGTTGGGTTGCACATGTGACGGCTAGTCTCACTCGAGTGGGTTCATGCTTCATTTTTGTCCAGAGCCAGGACTTACTCGAGTAAGTCTTTGACTTACTCGAGTGAGCAGGGCTAGAATCCTCTTTGAAGCAAGACTTATTCGAGTAAGACCCTGAGTTACTCAAGTAAGTCCTGAAATAACTCAGACATTTGGTAAAACGATGTGTTTTGACTTATAGGTCTATTTAATACCCCTACCCGACTTATCTTCAGCATTTACTCCTCCAAACAGTACGAGATTCCTCTCTCTTCATTTTCCAATGCTTCTCCTTGTCTCCAATCTATTCCCTAAGGTAAGAACACTCTACTCTCCCTTCTTTTGGTTCCATTTTATCTTTGAATGAATGGATTTGTTGGCCATTTTGGGGAGTGATGGGATGAACTAGGGTTTCAAAATTGGGTTGATAGAGTGTTAGGGATTGTGAAATCGGGACTTTGGGAGTCTAGAAACATATAGGTTTAGCTTTGAATCATTGGAATCGAAGTGGTTCATAAATGGGTTTGAATCACTTTGGGTTGGTTTGATTTTGGGTGATTTCGAGTTGTTTTGTTGGATTGGAGTACATATTAATACTTTGGTGGTTGTTTATAGACAATGTGGGTGTTTGGGAATAATTTTGCTCAGTTGAATCACAAGTTGGTCGATTTGGAGAATTCTGGGGAGTGTCTTATTCGAGTAAGACTTATTGTTGCTCCAGTAAGACAAGGTAGGCTTCACTCAAGTAAGACCTTGACTTACTCGAGTGAGCAAGGCTATTACTCAAGTGATCCATGGGTTTACTCGAGCGAGTCAAGGTTTTGGGGGACAAAAGCTGTAATTTTGTATTTTGTCGATTTTTGAGAGTTCGGTGACTTATTTAGGGATTCTAACTACTTAGAAAAGTTGGTTAGCTATCTTAGTATAGTTTGGGGACTATTTTTAATTTGTCAAGTCCCGGGGACTAGAACATAATTTTACATTGGTCGAGGACCAAACTGTAATTTTACATAGATTCTGTATTTTGGTTCCATAGTGATAGATCATCATTCGATATAGATCATTTGAGATCTTTCAAGAGTTTGCATTTGCATTTGCACATCATGCATCTGGTATTGCCACAATACCACATTTTGATTTGTCTCTGATATATTCGTGGATATATATTTGTTCTGTTCATCTTTATGTTTGTGCTCGAGAGACCAGCCACCGATAAGTGGGGCCTGGCGGGTGTTTTGCACTTGAAATACCAGTTGAGTGAATATCAGCTTCAGACACATAGGTTGTGTCTCAAACTATATATGTTTTTTGTTGTGTATAACATATGCTTTGAAAATGAACTAATCTAAGGATTGGCTAATGATAAACTGATTATGTATATTAATCATGATTCTTCTTTGAAATTGATATATATGTATTTTATATCTCCTCTCTGATTTTGATGCTTCTACACATACTCTGCTTTGATACTATATATTAGTATGCTTTTGTTTTCTGATATGGGATACCTACTGTTACAGGGTAAAACGTGGCATTTGGTATACCAACGCTTTGATAAGCCCAGCTACCAGGGTTTCTGGTAGCCATGTGTTCTGATCCAACATATGACTTCATATGGATTGTGGCGGAGCCCACATACTCTGTTCTGAGTGCCACGTGCATGCATTCTGCTTTGCGCCCATATATCTGTATATGTATTTTGACTCTAAAAATGAAATCGTTTTTATATGCCTCTGTGTTTATGAGTGCTTTATATGCAAACCCTTTTGCGAAAGGATTTCTGAAAAGCTACTACTTATATATAGTGTGTATATATATTTATGTTAAACTATCTCTGCATGTGTTGTTTTGAACCGTTTTCAAAATAGTCTTTGTGAGGCACGTATGAGGCGATATGGAGTGTTATTCCTCACTGGGCCTTGACCCCCTTTGTTTCTCTATTTATGTGATTCCTATTGAGCAGGTTCACAGATTTTGTCTTCGACAACTGTCAGCATCCAGACTCCAGTGAGACATCTTTTGGTTAGTGATGCCCTTTTGTCCGAGCTCGTCTTTTGTTTTTTAGAGCTTCGTATCATGATGTAGTTGGATTACAGAGTTGTCATTTTGGCTTTTTGATATATGTTTCGCTGTTTTCCGCATTTATAACTTTTGATATATATTTATTTATATATGTTTGATTTATTATGTTTACGATGACTAAACGTTTTAACAAATATTTTATTAATTTGAATCGTTTGGATATTATGTTCTGATCTTTGAGCCTTGTGCATGATGGGTCGGGCTCCCACAGATTGTTCACCTCGTACGCTGGTCACGGGCTCGCAATGGGTCGTGACACTCTATTTGAGAAAATGAGCAAATCTTGTTTCTCAACGCCATCGTCTTTTGAGGAGAATAGTACTTCACCATATTTTCTTTTGTAAATCTCCTCCCAAGTACCAAGTGACCCTTTTGACAAGTTGATCAACCAAGTCTTGGCTTAGTCCTTCAAAGTATATGAAAACACATCATCCTTAGCTCATCTTGGGTCAATTCATAAAGAGGGAAAGTTTGCATTGTTGTGTAGAACTTCCTCAATAATGTGAGTGGATCGTCCAACGACAACCCATTGTATGATGGCAACATACCAAAATGAATATTCTTCAATTCATAGTTTCTAGCCATTGGACTAAATCTTGTACATGAAGGTAAGGCATCAATCATCGACATTTGTATATCTCTCATATTCATGAAACTCGAAAATTGGTTCCCAACAACACCTTCTTGAGCTTGCTCAACTCTAGCCTTCTGAACCTCACCTTAAGGTTTATCTATGCCCTCTATCCTTGCCTTCCTTTGGTTAGCTCGGTTTGCCCTCCAAATCCTTTTTATCTCTGGAATCAAAGGGATAACCTCTTGATTTTTCAAGCACCGAGTGCGTCCCAAAAGCATAAGCACCTACAATTACAAAGGAAAAACAAAAAATTAAACAAAAATGGAAGAAAATATCACAATTAGTGGCATCGCCCCGACAACGGTGCAAAAAACTTGATCAAATTCCCCTAATGCACAGGTGTGGACGTAGTTTTACCAAGGAGTATTCTAAGGTTATCGAATCCTAGGGAACGAGTAATAATGGTGAGCAATTCGTAAAACAAAAGCAGTAAATACCAAGAGTTAATTTTTGGGTTTTGATTTATAAAGACACAATTAGTAATAACAAACAATTAGAAATGAAAGGAGATAAACAATTAATGATGAAGCATTAGGACTTTCGAGATTTCAATTGAGACTTCTATTTGCTATATTAATGAATGGGCTTTTGGGATATAGTGTTCTCTCACTAATCTAGCTCAAAGCCTCTTTTGAATTCATTTAAGCTATGTCTACAATTATTAGAAGGGTCATCTCGGCTGCATTTTTTAATATCTTGTATTTTTTGGATTTATTTTTATTGATAATTATTCCATGGATTTATTTTTGATAAATTTTCCAATAAATTTTTGATAATTTTTGGTAATTTTTCCTATTAAATTGGAAAATAATAAAAAATATTTTTATTTATGTTAAAAATTATATTTTTGTTTTTTAAATATTAATTTGGTAACTAATGAATTTTTCAAGTGATTATAGTTGATTGATTAGGTGGAAATTGGTTAAAAATCAAAAATAAAATCGGATTATAATGAGGGATGAAAGACTGGTCGTTTGATCATTTCATCAAGCTACGCGTCGTTTGCATTTGGGGAGTCTGTCGTTCAAGCCATGCGTGTGTCGTCTGTCTTTGGCTGTGTTGAATGCCGTGAAAACAACGTGCCGTCTTGTTGGTTTGCACGTCTTTAGTTGAGAGTGTATGTCGTTCATTCGACTGTGCTGGGCAATCTCTTGATAAAACGTCGCCGTTTCTTCTGTTGCCTACAAAACTCCACCGCCCAAGCTCTGAAATTTTCTGATTTTAAACCCAGTTGCACCGCCCTTTCTGCCACCCCCTCTGCTACTTAGCATGCTTCCAACGCCAATCTCAGTTCTCTCTCTTCTCATTTTCTTCATTCTCTCTCTCTCCTTCAACTTCAGTCCTCTTTCTCTCTCAATCTCAGTGGTTTTTCTTCAAGTGAGGTAAGGAAACCAACTCATTTTCTTCTTTCATTTTCTGTTACAAGTTATTTCTGCTGTGTTCTTTATTGTTGGTAGAGGATTAGCTTCGGTTTCCTATTAGATTAGGACATATTTAGAGTTGCTTTGGTTGGATTTTTGATGGATTAAGGATGGGTGATGAGTTGATGATTTCTTGGTAATGGGTGGTTAAAAACTGAGATTGTTGGGACTGTTTTGGTCGGCTGGATGGTTCTGGCATTGGTTGAGGATGACAACATGGAATTTCTTAGGTTGTTGAGGAAGAAGGTGGAGGTGTGGCTCGAGAAAAATTGGAGGAAAAATGGGTTTTTGATGTTAGGGACACTTTCATGTTGTTTTTTAACAAAAAGGACTAAAAATGAAATTTTAAGAATTCTGGACAGTTTTGTTTGAAGGGTTAGACGTGATATTTTGCATTTGGGTTACAATTGTAATTTTATAAAGTTTTGGATAAATTTGTAATTTTTGAGAATTTAGGGTTAAATTTATAATATTTAGAAATTTGGGGGACTTATTTATAAATTTAAAATATTTGAAGGACTAAATTATAAATTTTGAAAGTTTGTGGGACCAATTTATAATTTTTTGAGGTTTAGGGACTAAATGATAATTTTACATAAGTCGGGGACTAGACTGTAATTTTATGTAGATTTCGATTTTTGAGACTAGAACTATAGATCTTCAACCAAAATATGTTTTTGAGAATTTTGGACAGCTTTGTTTGAGGGATTAGACGTGATATTTTGCATTTGGGTTAAAATTGTAATTTTAGAAAGTTTTCCATAACTTTGTAATTTTTTAGAATTTAAGGTTAAATTTATAATATTTAGAAATTTGGAGGAAGTATTTATAAATTTAAAATACTTGGAGGACTAAATTATAAATTTTGAAAGTTTGGTGACCAATTTATAATTTTTTGAGATTTAGGGACTAAATGATAATTTTACATTAGTCGGGGACTAGACTGTAATTTTACGTAGATTTTGATTTTTGAGACGAGAACTATAGATCTTTGACCGAAATAGGTTTTTTCCTCATCGAGCGAGTTTTTGCATTAACATTTTCATATCATACATTTGGTACTGCCACGGTACCTGTATTTTGTTCTGATATTAAATACGTCTGTATATGTTTCAGCTACTTGTTCCTACCGATACGATCAGCCACCCACTAGTGGTGTTTGACTGGATTCATAGCTTTGGATACCAGGTGAGTAAAATGGAAGCTTCAGACACATAGGCTGTGTCTTCTGAAATTATATGTTTTTGCTATGTCCAGCTTTATTCTGGAATTTTGAATAATTATTGTTTTGGCTAATTAATAATCCAGATTGTGTGATTATTAATTTACGTATTTTGATTTTGGTATTTAGCATTGGTATTTAATATTTATTATTAATATTTAATATTGAAAATTTTAATATTTATATATGGTATATAAATATCTTTTTGAAAACTAATTTTGTTTCTGATATCGAATATTTATACAAAGTATATAAATATTTTTGGTAAAATAATCTCTGCTTGCATGTGTGTTTGCTATATATATATATACTTTCATACAGGACACATGTGCTACGTAGGGTAAGCATAGCCTTTGGTATATCAATGCGCATTCGAGACCTAGTTACCAGGGTTTTTGGTAGTCGTGTGTTTGCCCAGACACATGTACTCTGTTTCTGATTATGTTTGAATTAGTGGTTGAATCCACTTTTATTATACATTATTCTGTCTATTTTTGGTCCCATGTATGTCTGATACACAAGATACGGTATATGTATTTTGTATGTTTCTGCCTGCTATTTGCTTTGCGTGCGAACATTTTTTAGAAATGATTCTTGACCTATTGTTCGGCATTAGAGTGTATACGTACGTATATACACTTATATTTGTATGTGATATTTTTGAAATGTTTTCAAAACAGTTTTTGTGAGGCCTTGAGGCAATCTGGAGTGTCGTTTTCTCTATTTCTTGTCTATTCTCCTTTATCTTATATTCACAGGTTTTCATTTTGGCATTCGGCGACCATTCGACACTTTGTACCTAGTGAGGCGTTCCGCTTGACAGTGAGTGCCCTTTTGATTCGAGCTCCTTTTGTTTTTGGTTAGAGCTCTACACTAAGTCACTGTTGGGTTATTGGGCTACGTTTGTCTTTTGGTTTCATACATGAATGATATTTATGATTTTGTTTTGTATAACTTTTTATACATATATTTCGGCACAAAATGTTTTATACTTTATATATGGCTTTATGATTAATTTATTTGAATAATTTTGGTAGAATGTTTGATCTTCAAGGCTTGTGTGAGATGGGCTTGGCTTTTATAGACGGTTCACCTCGTACGCCAGTCACAACCCGACTTTGGGCCATGACATCATCTAACTAAACTAGACTCTTTAAGCTATTGAAGAATTTCATCAAACAACCCAAATGCATAGAATATGTCTATCCTAGGTGAAGTGAGTTTAATATTTGTTGACCTCATCTAGCCTTATTCTCTCGATCCATCAACTAGACTTATCACAACTATCATCATGGTGATCAAGCACAACAATAGTTGTTGGACCAAGGGTGGTCAACATTAAGATTTCTCTAAAAGTTTTGATGATGAACAAACTGCAGAATTTGATCTGAAGCAAGATTCACGTACATCAATACAAAGTCACGTACGTGTGTTAATGTCACGTACGTCAGTGAAGCCTAAAGTACGTAAGTTCTACCGTGAGCTGAAACAGAAGCTACTGGAACTGAAACGAAGTGAACACACGTACGTACGAAAAGGTTCACGTACGTTAGAAAATTATACGTACGTGAAAAGTATCTAAAGTACGTGAGTTCTACCGTGAGCTGAAACAGAAGCTACTGGAACTGAAACGAAGTGAACACACGTACGCTATAAAAGATTCACGTACGTTAGAAATTAACACGTACGTGAAATGTATCCAAAGTACGTAAAATTTGATCATAATTAAAGTGAGAAAATTGAAGTCTTGAATCAACTGAAGGCATGAAGCCACACGTACGTGTGTACATAAAAGTAACGTACGTCAGATATACAAGACAAGACGAAGATTACAGTTCAGAGGATGTTTTATTTTGAATTTCATGTGGATCGAGACAAACAGCTAAAGCAACGGTCAAGTATTGATCTTTCACGTGCACAAGACCTAAAATTGACGTACGTCACATTGAATCAAAGTATGTGAGATGAATTTCAAGTACGTGAGATGCTTCGGACTGAAAACA
>CAODLS010908866.1:0-12876 GCA_948243855.1 Flueggea neowawraea | reverse complement strand
AAATAAAATTAAACAGATACAAATGAGGAGAATTAATTACTTTACTTCTAGGATGTAGTAGACGCGAAACTGACGATTACTAGCTTTCCTAACGAATTTACTAAGCAAATATGTTCTTCTCCTCTTTTCTTTCCTTTTTCTCCCTTGTTTTCTCTCAAATATATGACTTGAGCACGAAACAAATGAGTCCTACTTGCTTAACATCAGATTTATCATGTTTAGCTTAAGCATGAGGTGGCGACGTGCTTAGTTTGGTCCAACCAGAAACTTCCACTTTTGTTCTTCCTATCTAATCCATTTCTTAACACCTAAGGATGCTTAAACCTGAACTAACTAAATAATTCTAATTTATACAATTATCTAGATGTAATTATGAAATCACCGATTTACCTCTCTTTCGTAAATGTTGCACTTTTGAACCCTGGTTCTCCTATTGATAAAATTTTATCACTCTAGTAATTTTTTTTCTAAAATATTCTCTAATACCAATCAATGTCACATCCATACTCCTATAACACATATTCACCTTATTCATAGCATATAACAATACTTACATATATACAACAAATTTACGAAAAGTTCTTCAATATAAAACTACAGTAGAGTCACAACAAGATGTTCGTAAATGAAACTAAAATTGTAAACATAAAATATGTCACATCCTCGATCCGGTTACATATTCACATGCATATTTAATATAGAAAATTCATATGACATGCGTATTCGTACATGCATTGCATATGTATTTATGTGATATAGAGTTTGTCATTTGTAACTGGAATTTAGATACGAAGATAAACATTTAAAGAATCAGTTAATGAATAATAATAGGTACAACCTCGTAGTCGCGACAAATGCCTGTTAAAATTGTAGTATTGAATATATAGTTTGAGTTGAAATTTTATTTTCAATATGTGTCAAATAGGACTAGACATAAGATATGAGATTGGAATTGAAAAAGGAAGGTCATGAAATCAAGTAAACCAAGGGTTAAAATGAGAAAAAATGAGGAAATATGATTAAAAAGAAGAAATGGTGTGTATAAGTGCTAACCAAATTACATTGGTTGTAATTATGACCCACCGAGACATATATACAAGTAATTCTTCTTTTTGTTGCATATCTTATCCTCTGGAAACATCTTTATTTCAAGAAAAAATAATAATAACAGTAATAATAAAAAGGAAAAGAATAAGATAAGGGTGGATTTTTCTTAAGTCGGCAATTATTCACCTAACAGCTCTCCTTTCTTTGTTCCAAACACACATACACAGGACCTTCAAACTCTTTGTTCGAATATCCACCAACCAAATTTGATAAACAAAAGTGTTACGTGATGAGCCATGAAGATCTCATCCCTAAAACCCTGTATGCACACGTGGTAAGGAGAGAGAGATTGATCACGAGATCCCGACATCTATCACGTAGCTATGCGTACAAGCCGAAATTGACACAAAAGCTAACTTGCTGATGTCTGGGAAAAATTTAACGCTTTATATGAGTCGTAGCTCAACGAGGAATCCAACATATACCAAACATTATAATAATGTACAATATATACAATAGATCCAATAGATAACAAATAATCCATGTCAATAAGCATCGAAGCAAGTTTGTTTAATCCGGTAATGGACCAATATGTCAAATATTGCCTTGGGTTTTCAATATAATAGATCTCAAGGATCTTTCCATTACCAATAGAATTGACATGTAGGTCTGATCAAATAAATTGTTGGTCAGCCCAATATAATAAAATGAACTAGAGATGGCTCATACGAGTTTTAGCTGCGTATAACACTTAGCTCCATCTACTTTCTCATATAATCAATATTTTCAATGGAATTGCACATACCTGAACACATTGGCCATACCACTCCTTTTAAGCCATATGAAATCAAATGCAGAACGTATACACAATATAGCTCAATAACATTTTTCATAATTCATATATTGTGTCCTACACTTTATAATCAATACTTGATTGTATATCATATACAAATATTACATAATCAGATAATGTACAATAACCAATACCAATATTTCCACATATTTCATATCAACTTATAGCAATACCAATATTTCAAACAATGTACACCAGATGAGAAGTTTGATTATGCTGTATTTCTGCTTCAAGGTGATGCTTACAATTGGTGAAAGACAATTCTATGAGCAATGGTTCAACCGCCAGTGTTACTTTGGGATGATTTTCTATGGGAATTTCATGAGAAGTACACACCACCTGTATTTAGAAATTAGAAGGGCTATAGAAAGGCTTCAGAAGCGAGCTAAGGGACTCAAACTTGTTTTGTGTTGTGAGTGAACCCATTACGTGCTTTACGTGAGGAGCAGAGATTGAGTACACGAAATCAGAAAAAAGGGGAGGCTCAGAACACAAAAGTCAGACCTAACATAAACAAACCCTAAATTAATTAACCAAAATTGTAAGGAAAAAAGAAGAGTAGAGGACCAACAACAAGGTTACTGACTGACAGACACATAGTGAGAGGCGGACAGTTTGAAATGTCGAAAGAGAAAGAAATGGAGGCAGAGGTGAGATGAGTGAAGCAAAAGAACAATGGAGATTGGAGGGGAAAGAAAAAGAAGAGCTCGACGACTCACCCCTCCCCCTCCCCTGATGTTTTTAATTTTTAAAACAAGCCTTAGCAAACGACCTGTCTTTCGGTGAGACTTTTATTTTTTTTTATTTTTAACCCAGGGAAAAAAAGGACAACATCACACACAAGTGCTGCTATCCAGTTGTGGAGCAGAACCAGGGGTGTGGCATGTCCCCGCCGGACATGGGGCATAGGGTGGTATAGGGTACCCCTGGCATCTGGTTGGGTCGGCTGTCTCCGCCATTGTACATATTATAATAATATATAAAGAAACCTTAATTCTAAACCTATCATTTCAGCATCTCTAATACAACCTCCACTAATGGTGCAAGGAAGTCGGGTCGCTCGTGGGCTACTTGATGTTCGGTTCGATAAAAGCTCGTTCGTGACTCATCTTGTTAATAAACGAGTCAAACTTGAACAAGATTTTAAACTCAAATTAATAAATGAGCCGAGTTTGAACACCAAAAAAATTGGTTCAAAAAGCTCGTGAACAAGTTTGTTTGTTCATGAACAGATTCATGAACTAGCTCGTATGTATGCATGCATACATGTATTTATGTATGTGTTAAACTAAATTGTGAAGAATATAAGCATATTTAGATTAGTATTTAATATTTTCTCTAAGACAATAAATATATCTCTAACTAGGAGTCTAATGCATATAGACAGTAATTCTTAAAACTTATTAATATTTCAAGTAATAATTTGTTCATTAGTAATTTGTTCATCTATTAAATAAAATATTATTAACATATATTCATCTATTAAACCAAATATAATTAAAATATATCCTGACAATGTTTTAAGCTATGGTTTTTTTAAACAAAACAAATTAAGATTGTTTTTTATTAAAGTTGAAATCAAGCAAATAATCGAATCAGAGGTCCAGAATATTTCTTGTTTAAACTATATGAAATGTTTGTTGGTGGGCTTAACATGATAATGTTTTCGTTACCATATATGTATATTTAAACTTCTTACCATATATGCATATCTGTGTGCGTTTTGCTCTACTGGGAAAAAGAAGCCAGTGTACTAAAGCGTTTCACAAATCCCACATTGGAAAAGTTCACAAGAGAAGGGGAGCCAATAAGCTATAAATAAAGGAAAAATCAAGTAATAATGCAAATGCATAGGCTTTAATCGGCCGAGCATAACTTTTTAAGCTTGAGCTTCATTTAGTCGAGCCAGAAAAGTTAGTAGAGCTTCATTCATGCTCTTTTCGAGTTAAGCTCCATAACAAACATAACAGAGCTTGATAACTTGCATAATTGAGCCGAGTTCGAGTAGTTTTTTTTTCTTTTCTGAGCCCAGTTCGAAAAACAATTTAAGCTTGTGTTAAGCTGAAGCCTTGAGCTTGAGCTCAAGAGTTTTTTAGGTTGAATTGAGTTTGAATATTTCAAAATTCGGTTTGTATCCTTAGCTGCCACACTCATCGCCACCACTAATCTATGTCCTTCCATCCTCACTCAAACACTCATCAGCAACACTCCATTGAATCTTTAAATTTTCAACAATACTCTTTATTTTTTAATTTTTGAACGTTACACACCACTCTGCGTCTTTGTTTGTTCATTTCTTGCCTCCCAGTCCGTTGTTTGTCCGCTTCACAATGCCATTCTTTTTCTTTTTCTCATCTCAATTTCTAATTCACTATGCTCTGGTTCCACCTTCCTCTCATCCTCGCAAATTCAATCTTTTTGATTTATGTCTTTTGTGGATTTGCAGTTGAACAAATTGTTGTTTAGGTTTGTGTTATTAGAAAGTTTAATGAATATTTCATTAGCTTGGAATGAGGGATACAATAATATTTGTGTTGAAAGTGACAACCGCATTGCTCTTAACTGGATTAACGTTGTTGTAAATCAACAGTGGGCATTCATAGACGCTATTAAGAGGTCTCTACGGAAGAATTGGAATGTGCAGGTATCCCATGTGTACATGGAGAGTAATTGCACTGCGGATTGGATGGCGAAGCATGGTCATCTCTTTCCTAGAGGCTACCACATTTTACATCAGCCTCCTCTAGGCATTCGTGACACCCTCGCTAGGGGCAAGGTTGTTTGTGGGTAATTTGGTATTGTTTCTATTTTTCACTTTGATGTGATTGTTTTGTTTATCCCTTCGGGGATTCTTGTAACCATAATATTCCTCCGCCACAAATGAGGACATCAATAAAATTTAAGAGGTATCACTATCTTTTCTTAAAAAAAAAGTTTAATGAATATAGATGCAATTAACTCTAATTTATGTTATAACTTGACATTCTAACTAAAGCTAAATGAAGCTCAAAAAACCCAAACTGCGTTTTTATTTCTCTGCTGATGGTGTATAATTAGGTAGTGGTTCTTCGAAGTAGGATATTGGTTTGATTGATGTTTTTCGATAGTAGTTCATGGAGGAGAGGGATGATCATTTTAAGATAGATATGTAAGCAATTTGTCCTTAATGATCTTTTATTTTTGATAATACTTCTGGGGACAAATTTGACATTTTAGGTTATTTTAATGGAAGTATAATAGTTGAGTAATAGAGGGACCAATTTTCTTTAGTAACCTAAACTTGAATGACTAATTATTGTGGTTTTCAAACAACGTAGATGTTTTTACACATTAGAGAAAACAAGTGGGACTTGAATGTTAATTTTCAAAATTTTTATTTATTTTTGTTGTTTACTAGTTATGTGGTGGTTGTGCTAATTACGTGGGCTGCTTATTTTTTTGCCACAGTTTTCAAAAATGTAAGTCCATGTTTCAATTCTAAAAAAACAAGATTTTTTATATTTTCTTTTTAAAAATACCACATATTTGAAACTAAGTTTTACAAACACTATATTAATTTTTATATAAATTTTAACTTTTTGTTTTGTTTTTTAAATTTTTTCTCTCTTCAGTTTCTCTCTCACTCTGTCAACCACCCCAAACCCTAGCTACCACACCAAACCCTAGCTACCTCATGCCTCCATCCTCCTCCTTCGTCACTTCTCGTTCTCTCTCCCTCTTCTCTCTCTATCGATCCTGCCTTCTTTCTCTTGGATCTATTTCTCTCTCTTTCTCGCCCGCTGCTCTCTTTCCCACCGCTCTCTCGTCCACCGCTCTCTTCTCTCTCAACTATCGTGCCGTTGTCTCCGTCGCCGGTTGATCTCGTTGTGTTGTTAGACACCGTTGACACTCCACCATTGCTCCCGCGAACAAGCTGTGTTCGATCTCAATTTTGATGGCGGACGCTAGGTTTTCTTGGAAACCCTAGCTGTTGTTTCTTTTTGGCTTTTGGCGATTTTATCCATGTTGTTTCCATTTTTACATTTTCTAAGAACTGTTGTGAACCGTTTAAAATGTTTCACAATAATGTATAATATAATGTGATTTTTTTTTGTGAATCATTCTGAACGCCGTAAATTAAAAAAATTATTTAGAATTAAAAAATATGTAATGTGCACTCTATTTGTGAACAGTTGTGAACCATTTAAAATGGTTCACAATAATTTACAATATAATGTAAACTATTTTTGTGAACAATTGTGAACGTCCAAAATCGACCTTGGAAAAAAATATTTTTTGAAGAAAAAATTGGTTTAAAATTTCTAAAAAAATAATCAAAAAAATTATTTACACTTTGTTTGAAAATATGAATTGTGAATAATTGTAAACCTAAAACACAATCTGAATTGAAAATATTTGTTAGAAAAAAATTCAATTTCTCACAAAACAAAAATCAATATCGTGAAAAGTCAATTTCTCGCGAAAATATGGCAGTATGTCACAAATTTTTAAAAAATGGTATTTTTGATATGTGGTAAACATAAGTGACATTCTCAATACTTACAAACTTGATATATTATTTTCAAAAAGTGACATTTTTTTAATATAAATCTCTAATTCTCCGATGGGGGTTGTGGTATAATTCACAAAGCCTGTGAGAATTAGTTTAAGTGCACAAGACTGAAATCCACAGGAATTGATCTCGGCTTTGGAACCTATAAAATAGTGTTAATTACGATGTATGCCATTTTTTTGGTCTGTTTTTAAAAATACCACATTAATTTCATATAAATTTTTATTTTCTCATTTTTTTATTTTCTCTCTCTTTCTCTCTCTCTTACTTCCCAAACCCTAGCACTGTTCCTTTCTCCTCTTTCCTTCCTCCGTCGTCCTCTCCATCATCCTCTGCTGTCGTTCTCTCCTCTCACTCGTCTTCTGTTCTCGGTCTCTCTCCATCATCCTCCGTAGTTGTTGTCTTGTCGTTGTTGCCACCTCTCCAGGAGTGAGAAACAAGAACGAGGTCGCGATCGGTGTGGCGACCAGATCCGTTGTCATTATCTCCTCTCTCTCGTCGCTCTTTTGTTCTGGAAGGGGACTCGAAACGGACGAGCGACAACGACGTGGAGTGAAGGACGCAAACAATTGAGGTACGGAGGCGGACAAGCGGCGACGACAAACCCCTAAAGTTTCTGTGTGGGTAACGATAGGAGTAAGAAACCCTAGGTTTTTTGTGTTTTTTTGTTTATTTGCACTTTCAGTCCTTGTAGTTGTTTAGTTTTTATAAATCAGCCTCTGAACTTGAATTTTTCAATGTTTTTTCTGTATTAATTTTTAATATAATTTTATAATGATAGAATAATAATTGTTTTGGTTCACAATGGTTCATAAATGTAGGAACACCATGTTGTAAACCATTGTGAACGCCAAAACCGACTTTGTGATTTTTTTTTGTAAGAGTAAAAGTCGTTAAAAATTGTGAACTATTATGAACCGTAAATTTTTGGTTCACAATGGTTCATAGAACGCTTGTGCACCAATATGAAGCATTTACGAAATAAAATAAATTAATAAAATATTATTTAAGTAAAAAATTGGTCAAATATTTCTATAAAAAATCATTTAGACTTTTAAAAATATGAATTATGTGAACTATTGTGAACCATTGTAAAACTAAAAAAAATTACCACATATGTGAACAATTATGAACTAAAAAAATTGTTGAAATTTTTAACAAAATATATTTTTAAAAGAAAGATTTTTTTTTAAATGTGAACTGTGTACTCTATATGTAAACCATTGTGAACCAATAAACAAATTTGGAGTAAACATATTTTCTATTTAAAAAATTCAATTTCTCACGAAAAAAAAATTTCTGCAAAAAAAGTCAAATTTCTGCAAAATTCGGCAATTAAAAGTCCATTTAAAAAATGGCATTTTGGAGATTGGTTTCTTTTTTGTTTCTATTTTTGAAAACAATTTTCCTAAATGGAAAAATTTAAAAGTGTCATTTGTTTTTGTATAGATGTGTAATTGTCCCTGTTGACACCCGATCCTGGCGCAACGAAAGGCGAGCAAACAAATATTATTTAAAGCAGGAAGTCGCCACCAATCTTTTTTGAGGTACAATTGGCCACCTTATGAAATTCTGGTATGCATTAAAAGATGGTTTGGGAGTAAATCAACTTCACCCCTACAACGCACGTTCAAAACGATAACTCTAATTATGTGTTATTTGATTGGAATTTTTATTGAAATGAATTATTTATTTGGGGCATTGGGGGTTTTTGAAAAATGGACTTGAACTCGAGGTGATATCCCAAGCGCCTACGTACCCTCGTTTTATACAGGATCAAAGCCCACGTTGTTCGACTCAATGGCAGGGAGAAGAACTGAATAAATACACAATGAGTTTAAATCATGGCAAGATCCTTTGCAATTTGTGGAAAACCATTTTTTGATAAATTGTACAATTTCACTCATCATGATTTAAGTTTTGTTTGTAAAATATCCAGTCTATGGAGAGCGGCGAAAAAGAGATGTTTGTTTGTTTTTACATTTATTTATATTTTTGTTATATTCGATTTGACCAACCAACTAGAAAAACCGAATTTTATTATGTTAACCCAACCAACGAACTGGAAGGATTAAAGTAATTATTTAATTCTTTTGGATTTTCAACCCAACTGGTAAAACTCGATGATTATCAAAACAAGCCTTTCAACCAACTGGTAAAGTCCTATAATCGTCCAACAAGCCTTCCAACTAACTGGTAAGGCTTACATTTATATATTCATATTCTTTATTATAGATTTTTTCAACTAACTGGAGAAAATCTATAATTTTCAAAACAAGTCTTCTAACCAACTGATAAGACTTATTTTTTATTATTTTTATTTTATATTTTTAAGTAAATATTTTTACATAAATTTAGTAGCCAACTAAATATTATTCAAAGTCCAAACCAAACCAAACATGATAAAAATCAAAGCAGTAAAACCAAACCAATAAAACCAAATCAGTGAAGACCAAACCAGTAGAACTAAATAGAACCGAACCAAAAACGTAAACTAAAAATCGAAACATTAAAACTAAATCAAACGAACCAACCAGAAAAATAAACCAAAGCAAAACTCAAAAATAAATCAAACCGAACTGACCCACAACTCAAGATAAGTCTAAACAAAAATCAGCAACCATTATATACAAACCAAATTAAAACCATACCAAACCAATAAGAACCAAATCAAATCGAACCAAAAAGTATAAACCAAACTAAACCACTATAACTGAATCAGATCAGCCCACTAAGATTGAACCAAATCGGGCTACCATTTTATCAAGCCCAAATAAAACACGACGTCACATATACATCAGAGATTAGGTCAAACAAAATTCAACTTACACTTGACAAACCAGATGAAAAAGAGAGGAAGTTGGGCAACAACCACAACGAGGGAACTAGTCTGAGAGCCTTTTTGATGCAAGCAAACCAACAAACGATTCATCAACAATTTTCCATTTATTTCATTTTTCTCTGTATTTCTTATTTTCCTGTAATACCCCGTTCATTTTGGTTTAGAGTTTCTGTAGCAATCTGTTCGATTATGATTTGATCTTGATTGCTTAAGATGATGATTGGGTGTTTGATGATTATGAATTGACAAAGTTTTGGTGTTTAGTTGGTCCCGATTCAATCTTGATCAATTGGAGTATTGATTATATGTTTAACGATGTCTTGAGGTGTCGATTTAATGTTTGGAGGTGTTTAATAATGATATTTTATAAGGTTTGACGTTGTCGAGTTCCGAGAATAATGAGTTGTTTGAGAAAAAACTTTGTGTTACCTTAGCTGAATTGACCCGCGGATAACTCGAGTTAGCCATGCATTTTGCCGAAACGACACTGTCGTTGGGCATGGGTCTATATAAACCCAAACCCAATTCCTTCGGCCTCCACAGCTTATTTTCATCTCTCTTCACTCCCAATCAGTTCTTTTTGCTTGCTCATTGCCTGTCCTTGGTTTCCAAATGTTCCTAGAGGTAAGATTTCACTTCCAGCACTCTTTTTCCTTTCATATGTTGCATTTTGTTGGGTTGATTCTTTGAAGAACGTTTTTGAGTTTTTGTTTTGGGTTTCAGTTTAAGATTAAATCTTTGGATAAGGAGGTTAGATATTGTTATATCTTGGTGGATTAAGGTTAGAAAAACATAGTTGAGCTTGAGTTTGAAGGATTTGATGAGTTCTTTGAATGGGTTAGGGTTTGGACGAATTTGTGAAAAGACTTGATGATTTTGAGTTGTATTGATGAGTCCAATTGAAGATTTGTGTTTAGGAGGTTGAATAGAGGTATTGTAGGTGATTGAGAGTTATTTTTATCGGTTGAATTAGTGTTAGATGAATTATGGAAATTCTGGGCATGTGTATAACTCGAGTTATATTTTGACTAACTCGAGTAATTTTGTGTGTGTATAACTCGAGTAATTTTGTCTGTGTATAACTCGAGTTATAATTTGGCTAACTCGAGTTATTTGGGGTGTGTATAACTCGAGTTATCACTTTGGCTAACTTGAGTTATCCATAGTTCTGAGGGACCAAATAGTGTAATTTTGGTACTTTGTATATTTGGGATCTAATTCACAATTCCTGAGAGATTGATGACTAATTTGGAGATTTTAACTACTTGGAGGACTAGTAGGACCATTTTGAGAGACTTTGAGGGTTGCATATGCATGTGCACACATTTTGGTACAGCCACAGTACCAGTGTCTCATACATCATTGTTTCTGATCCGTTATTGTTTCTGATGTGTTTTTTCAGCTTCCTGCCCATGTCAGCGAGATCAGCTACCTGATAGTGGTACCAGGTCCTAGAGCTTTGGACATCTAGGTGAGTGGATGACAGCTTCAGACACATAGGCTGTGTCTCTTCTACTGATATATGTTTTTGTTGTGCTATCACTATAGCATGTAAATTGGATTAATTAAAGGATTGGAAATCCTAAAAATTGGGTCTACGCAAAGACTTGTTTGATTTAACTTTGTTTATGAAATTATGAGAATTTCGATAAATGATGAGATATGTTTTTGGAAAGTTATTAATATTTTGGAAATATTAATAACGCTTGGTTTTTGAAAGATTATTTGTTTTTGTAAGAAGTTAATTGTTTCTGGAAAGCAACTCGGTTTTTGGTAAACTGGTATTTGCCTGAATTTTTGAATATCCTTTCGAAATAAAGATTATGTTTCTGAAATATATATATATATATTTGAATTATGGAATTATTTTGGGAAATCGGTGACATTGTTTTTGGACTTGATAGATAAGTTATATCTTATATATCTTCTTTGTTTTTGATATATCCGGTCGCATGATCGACTGTTATTGTTATTGGATTTAATTATACTATGTATATGTTTTGGAGACGAGACACCTTCGCTAAGGGGTTCGTAGCCTTTGGTATACCGAGGTATGAGATGACTCAGCTATCGAGGTTGACGATAACCATGTGTCCTGATCAGGCACATGATTTGTTACCAGATTAGTGACAGAATCCACAATCATTATTGAGGTGGTAGAGTAACACAGATCACACCACGATTGTTATTGTTACTGGTTCCTTATCCGTGATATTATGTTTTTGAAGATAGTATTATTATTGTTACGATGCCTATGTGGCAAAGTTTTGGATTCTAAAATTTCTAGCAAAACTATAAAGGTTTTGAACTCTGAACTGGAGTTTTTGATAAAAGATTAAAGGGGTTTTATTTTGGGATCTCCAATGAGATAAAACGTTTCTAGAAAGTTTTTGCTTTGTGTTTAAAAACAAATTAACTTTGATAAGTTTTGAAGAAAATCTTAAAAAGATTTTGGTTTAGTTTTTGAAGGTTTTCGTGCATGTTGTTTGCTTTGGATGCAAACGATTTCAAAATGGTTTTTCAATCGCTATTACGTATGTAGTGTGTATATATATGTATATATATGTTGATTATATCTGCATATAGTATTTTTGAACTGTTTTCAAAATAGTCCTTGTGAGGCAGGTATGAGGCGATTTAGAGTGTTGTCCCTCACTGGGATTGACCCCCCTTCTTTGTTTTGTCCCTGTGTTTCATCATCGTGCAGGTGATCCTTAAGGACTGTGATCTTTGTCATTTGATGCTCAGTGAGGTAGTCTGGCATTGTGGTCAGTGCCCTTTCGTTCGGGCCCTATTTGTATGATTTGTTAGAGGCTCCATACAGGGTTTCTGTGGGATTTGTTATTTTTTTGTTATTGTTTCTGTCATTTCAAATATTGTTAATTTAAAATTATTTTTGCAATTTATATTACATATATTTTGTTTTATTAAATGATGTTTAAACCTTTATTTGACTTTATTATTTAATTGGATATGAGTTTGGGGTAGAAGTTCTGTATATTGAGGCTTGTGTGAGATGAGCCAAACTTCCATAGACGGTTCGCCTCGTACGCCGATCATGGTCCTGGGAATGGGTCGTGACATTTCCCTTGTTTCTTTCTGTTATTCTCTTGTGAGGAGGCTGAGCGAGTTTCCCGGGAAGTTGTTACAGGTTGTTACAAGGGAGCGTATATGAGTGCGGGAGAGATAAGGGGTCAGATATGTTGTGTGAGGTGTCAATTGTTTATCATCTCTCTTCTCTGTTATCTTTCACATTGTCATCAATAAAATTGCATTCTCTTCCCCTCTGCAATTCTTCTTGTTCTTTTATTTTTTTGTTAAGATTGCATCAGTTGGTATCATAGACAACATTGCGGATCCAATAAATTGCAGACCTTATCAATATGCGGTAGTGCAAAAAGACGCAATTGAGAAGTTAATTAGTGAAATGTTGCAGTCTGGAGTGATAAGGCAAAGCCGCAGTCCTTATGCAAGCACAATGGTTCTGGTAAAAAAGAAAGATGGGTCGTGGAGGTTATGTGTTGACTATAGAGCATTAAATCATGTCACTATCAAAGACAAGTTCCTATTGAAAGAGTTAGG